>APFE031452563.1:0-17519 GCA_000404065.3 Pinus taeda
TCCTGAGGTTGTTCACGAGGAGGGAGGACCATCACATCAGCATGACATCCCTGTCACTAGACATGTCAGCTCCTCACCTCTGGTCACCTATCAGAAAGGCCCAAGGGCCTTATTTGCAACAGTTCGACGAGTACTTTCTCCACACCAGGTGGAAGGGGTCTCGCCTTCTTCATCAGCACTGCGAGTGTTATCTCCACACCAGGTGGAAGGGGCCTCGTTTCCGACAGCAGCACATGTATCAGAGAGGGGCAAGCAACCCATGACTGAGGAGAGATTGTCAGGTGATCCAGTTATTGATCTTGACGCCGGTTCTCCTAGAACAGAGCTCAAGGATATCATCCGAGAGCAAAGGACCGAGAATGAGTCGCTGCACATGAAACTGTTGATGGAAAAATGGATAATTAACTATTTAGAGCAGCGAAACAAACAGTTGGAGGATGAGCACAAGCTATATGAGCCGCAGAAGATTCGTGAAGACTGGGAATTGGCTCGTAGGAGACCCGGTGACTTGAGACCCATAGATCGAGAATCTATGTTTATTTGGGACAATGCTCATTTGAAGAGGCTGTTGGCTAAGGCCAATCAAAATTAAAAACTGCTAAGGAACATGAAAAATCATTATTGGGTGCGGATGCACGTGTGCAAAGCAATGATGAAAGTGCTTCAAATGCGGTTGGCAAAGGCACTAAAACGGAGAAAAAGGCCCGATCCCCTCCGTATCTTGGCCAAGGCTTCCTTAAAGGAGCATAGCACTAAATAGCTTAGCCAGAGCACAAATTTCAAAAAAATTTGAGCATTTTGGGTCATTTTTGGTATTTTTTGGCAATTTACAGGTTTTTGCTCATTAACGCGTCTCACCGGGTTTTTGCTCATTAACGCGTCTCACCCCCAGTGAGACGCGTCGTCCCGGGAACTCCATTTGACCAAAACTCAGCATTTCTAGATTTGGCATGCAATGTTACATATGCACATGGATTGACTTGAGATTTTGTGAAGTTTTGGGCCTCCAGAAAGTCAAAAAACATGCAAAATTTGACTTTCTGCCACTTTTTTGAACTGCAGAACGCTGTCTTGGGATAATTGATTTTTGACATGGAAAATGAACTCCAAATCCAAAAATTCCAGTTGGGTTGGAAAGTAGACTCACAGACCTTTCAAATAATCCTACGCTTGCCCAATATGGCCACTTGCAAGTGCCCCAAACATGGCTCCAAAGGGGCGTGACATGTCAGGCAGGGGGGCGCGACATGTCAAGTAGAATTGCCCAGAAATGCACTGTACAGCCCAGAAAACGCAAATTTGACTCAATTTGACTTTTTGAGGTGAATGATGATTCTCTTTGATGTAATTATGTTACTTTTATGACACTTTTACTCTTATGTATCTCTTCTAGAATATTCATTCATGAAATAGGTGAAAATTAAAAGAATGAATTGGTTTCCAAGTTTATAGAGGCAAGTTGTTATGATTGCCTAATTTGTAGTGCTAAGTTTAGAAGTGGTTGAAACAGCTCCTGGGATAGTGAGCTCGACCCCTAGAGGCAGGGAAAGAGGTTAGATCATCTATATTATGTACTTTCTTACTCATTTTCATGGTTGGACTCTTTAGGGAGAAGCTATCATTGTATTATTTCACTGTATCTCTGCAATTTTTGGCTAAGGAAGACCAGGGTTTTGCAGTCCTTTTTGGGATTCTTGTGGTTACATGTATTGATGTTGTGTTTCTCTATGTACCTGTAAGTGTGTTATGTGAATCATTTCCTTTCTTTTCTTTCTGCACATTAAGCAAGCGAAGTGTTAAAGTAAGAATTCATGACTGTCATGCTCTGCTTTTAAGTTTGTTTAATTTCAATGTTTTCTACTATTTAAGGAGAATTCAAAGTTATTTTTTGCTCTCCTTAACTCCTCACCTGTCATTCCTAATCATCCACCTCAATCAAAGGCATCAATATTGTCTCCTACCTCGCCCCAAATAACCCCCTGCAGAAACTGTGTCCAATCCCCACACCCAAAATTGCCATCCCCTCAATTTGCCACCAAAAACCCTAAAAACCCCAAATCAACCCTTTTTATCAGTTTACTAGCCTAAAATTAGTGTTACCCTATTGGTCATCTCATCTATTGAAGATTTTACTGAGATTGATCGGAGAGAGCCTTCTCCTGCCCCGTAGGGCTAGCTACGAGGCTAAATGGTTTGATGTTGCCTTGAGGTTTTCCTTTTTGAGCCTGAAGTGAAATTTCAAGTGCTAACACATACAATCCTAAAGAAGTTATGTGTAAAGAAAGCTAAAAGAAGAGTTTGTAAAAAAATGATAAGTGATCAAAATCTTATACCAAGAAGGATTAACTATGACATCTCCATGAAGAAGGTATGAAGACCCTAGTCTGTACGTTGGAGAAAGAGAACCTTGGTAATGTATATCTTGGAGATAGATTCATATAATATGTGAAAGATGTTGATGTTGCAAAAAACAAGATGTCACGATGAAAGACCATCATAAAGAGGTAATATTGATTTAATAGTCATTTTAATTTTTGGGAAATTATCTAGTTGGGTTGAAATAGGGCTACCAGAAGAAGGTTGTAGAAGTCACCTACAACTAGTATTCATGAGATTGGATGGAATATCTTGAAAGAAACATGACTTGGAAGAGGTAGTTGTAAGAAGGAAATCCAAATGTTGACGAGAAGATCACTTTCTGATGAAGAGAAGGATGACATGATTGTTGGTTCAACACTTTGTTTTTTTAAAGGGAAGTAATGGAGAAGATGGTCAATTCCCTATGAATAAAATAACTCCATGTTGAAGAAGTCAAAGGTCATGACATGATGGAGAAAGAAGGATCCCTACATGTAGTTGGTAGTACCCTGATCTTCGCCAAAGAGAGTTGCTATTAGTAACAAGTCCCTTGTTAAGAGGGAGATTGGGTATATTCCTTTATAGGAATGAGTAGATCCTCCCTGATTGAGAGGGAGAGATAGACACATCATTCTTTTCTTCATGATATGAAGAAATAATTGAGGATTGGGTAAGCATCTCAGATTGATTCTGATACTCTTTGAGGATGAGGTATGGCATCCAATATGCAAGGGTAGTTGAAGAGGAAATTCCATGAGGATGTGTTAATCTAAGATGGGAATGTTCCTAGAAGGACATACCTTGAAAATCTGGATGGGGTATGTGCCTTGAGATAAAACGATGAAGGTCTCTATAAGTCATTGTCTCCCCATCATTGAATTCTTCATTATGATAATGTCCAAGTACCTTGCATGAATTATGAATACCTCCCTAGTTAAGAGGGAGTGTTGAAATGTGTAACTAGGTTCAGTCTTCATAATGTCTAATGTAATCATAATCATGTATTTGATAAAATAAATTAAATTATTATATATATATACATATATATACATATATTATTTTTTGTAGCATGGGTTTCATTCTCAAGACTAGTTTATTTGTAGGTCAAGCACCCATTGAGTGCTTCTAGGTTTTGTCATTAAGTCAAAAGATTCATTGTAATATGCTTAAGACCCATTTGGGCATCTTTTATCTAGTTAAGAGAATTGGTTTGAGTCAAAATTGAGTCAAATTCTCCCTCCAAGACAAGTCGGCTTGCAGTCAATCAAGTCGACCTACAAGTAGTGACAAGTCTCCCTACAAAGTGACATGAAGCCTATATATACAAGGTGTTTGACCTATTTTTGAAGGCATCAAGTTCATTGAAGCACAAGAAGCATAAGTATAACCAACGAAGGAGAGAGAATAAAAGGAGGAAGAAAACTATTTTTTTTGGGACTGTTTTAGGGAAAATTCCTTCCACACGTGTGAAAGATCAGGGCATCAATATCTTATAGCTAGACCAAATTGCAGTTACTTCTAGGAACCAAGTTAAGTGTCAAGATGTTGAGGAATCTAGGGCATCTATATTAGGTGATTTCTCCTACTTTGTTAAGTACTTTGTGATGTAATTTTACTTAACTTAATTAGCTTATTCTTTTTCTTGATTATATTTAGTGTTCTTATCATCAAACAACTACCAAATCATAAAGAACAATAAAACAAGGGGACACAAGATGTAGGCAATCAACTAGGGCCAAAACCTCTACTCTTGAGAGGAAAACCCATAATAATTCTTCTCTTCTTTTAGAATCTTCAAATGACGAATTCCAATACCTAAGACCCTTAACAAAGACCCCTCAAAAGAGTTGCCAAGATGGCGAGGAGAGCAATTGAGGATAGCATGCAGCCCTAGCTGCTGCTGCAGCTCCCAGCGCGCAGCAGCATTTTCTACGCCTCAGTGGCCCTTGCTACTGAGGTTAGATCGGTAAAAATAGGAAGGCGAGATCACAGTTGCAGTTTTCGGTAGGCAGATACTGCCCCAGATCATATTGGCCCTCAGTGGCCTCTTGCTACTGGGGTTTGAGCAATATGGATCCACCAGAAGAGGAAGATCATCATCGCATAGATCACCAGCAAGAATCTGAAGTAACAAAAAAAGCCTTTGCTTCCCTAATCTCTGCAATGGGCCCAGCAAATAACATACCATCAATTTCAAAGTTTGTTAAAAAAAATGGAAGAAATACTAGAAATATCTCTCCCCCTAGCACTCCCAAGAAAAGCAGCACTCTCCCTGGCAAAACGAGGGTTAGTAGGGCAGTTTACTGGGTTGTGGCCATCACCAAAGATTGTGCAAAAGTGAGTAGAAAGAAACTGGGTTGCAGTAATATCTAGGAATATCTCAATCAGATTCTGTGGTAGAGGTTACTATACCTTCCACTTTGAAACCAAAGAGGACCGAGATCTAATGTTCAGGAACGGTCCATATTTTATGGATACAAGGGGACTATATCTGAACAGATGGACACTGGACTTTGACCTAGAAATGGACGTCCCAAATGTTGTTCCAGTATGGGTAAGATTGTCACATCTGCCTCTCCACTACTAGGGAGATGATTCAGTCAAAGCATTAGGAAATGCAACTGGGAAATACATAGACAGATGTGAGCCTAAAGAAAACATGCATGCATGTGCCTGAATCTATGTGGAAGTGGATCTAGGCAAAGGCCTCCCTAAAGCTATCAAAATAAAAGTGGATCAGTGGACGCACATACAACAACTGGACTATGAGCAAATCCCCTTCAAATGTAAGGTATGTCATGAATACGGTCATTTTGCTAATAGATGTACAAAAAATAGAGAAAATGAAAGTGAAAAGACTGAAGATCCGGAAAATAAATGGGAACAAGTCAAACAAAAAAAGATAGCCAACAAAAAACCAGTCCAACTCTCCTCTCAACCCTCACAATCTGTTGAAGCCCTCTCCCTCTCGCCAAAAGCAAACTTAGCTATCTAAAATCCCTTTGATCCTCTGCTCACATCAGATCCCCCATCTCCTAGAGAGAAAGCTAGATCGAGATCGAGATCTAGAACCCTGCGCTCTCGAATCACCCAGTGGTCCCCCCTCTCTCCCAAAGACTCAATTAACCTCTCCCCCCCACAGTAGACAGGATATTAACCAGAAAACACGCTAAAGAAGCATTCCCAAATGCAGAAAACCAAAAAAAGTTGGAAGAAAGACAAATAAAGAAGTAAGGGATGAAGCAACAGCAAAAGAAATGGCCCTAGGAACTCAACAGCCCATGGACACTTATCTAGGGAAAAGTACAAGAAATATGGAGAAAAGCCAGTGTAAGGGGAAAGAAGCCATGCACCACCCAACAAGTAAATAATGATAATAGTCTCCTGGAATAGCAGAGGAATGGGCTCATCTGTTAAGGAAAATGCAACAAGAGATATTTTGACAAAAGAGAACCCAGATATCCTTATGATCCAGGAGACAAAAGTAAACAATCAAGAATTGGAAAATCTTTAAAAAAAAGTTCAGGCAATATGAAGGGGAAGCAATCCAGGCAACTGGAGCATCAGGAGGCATATGCACAATTTGGAAAAAAGGAAGGTGGGAATTAATGGGGAAAAAGCAAGGCAGCACTAGATCTTAACGGACCTTAGGAGGATCAACACAGAAGAGAAATACAGGGTGATAAATATATATGCCCCCAACCACTATAGGGAGAAAGAACAGTGTTGGGCAACAATAAAAGAAGTATTACAA
Source organism: Pinus taeda (assembly GCA_000404065.3). Lineage (NCBI taxonomy): Eukaryota > Viridiplantae > Streptophyta > Pinopsida > Pinales > Pinaceae > Pinus > Pinus taeda. The sequence goes on from APFE031452563.1 coordinate 6,113, forward strand.
GAAACACAAGCTGAAAAAATAATATTAGGAGGAGATTTAAATCTGGTTAGAAGTATAGAGGAAAAGTTTGGAGGAAACTTTCAAGCGGACCCATCCAAGAACTCTTTAGAAGAGATAATGGAATAGTATAGCCTTCTGGATATACCTCCAAACAATGGAAAATATACCTGGAATAACAAGAGAGAGGGAAAAAGTAACATAAAAGAAAGATTGGATAGAATCCTGATTCAAGACAACATAGCAACACTGTACAGCTCTATCAAATACAAAATCATTCACACCACAGCTTCTAATCATAAGCCAGTTGTAATAACAATGGTCAAAATGGAAAACGAAGGCCCACTCCCGTTCAGGTATAGCTCAATCTGGGACAACAACACAGAAATCAGCGAATTAATTAAAGCAGCATGGGCACCAAGAATATCAGGTTCACCACAATACATATGGGAGACAAAACTAAAAAGTGTAAGAACCAAGCTAAAGGAATGGGCAAGGTTTAAAAAAAAAATAAAAAGACCTACAACAAAAAATGGACAACATGCAGGCTGAAAAAGAATGTAAAGAAGAAAGGAAGCAAGACTACCTTAAAGAGAAAGAAATTTTTTGGGAAATATATAGGGAAAATAGGAAAGAGGAGGAAGAGGCAAGACTAAAATCTAGAGCCCTCTGGCTCAAGGCAGGGGATAAGAATACGTCCTTTTTCCATAACAGTATAAAAATCAGAAGAGCTAGAAAACATATAGAAAAAATACAAGTGGAAAATCAAGAAATCAAATGAGCAGAAGAAATAAAAAAAGCAGCCCACCAGCACTTCAAAAACTTAATGTCAGCAATAGAGGAAACGGTTGAATCTAAAGAAATTTTGCAGCATACAAAGAAGAAAATCAAAAAAGAACAAAACAAAGACATGTGTAAGGACCTCACAGAAGAAGAAATTGTGGGGGCCATTTGAAGCCTGCAACCGAACAAAGCACTCGAGCCAAATGGATTCACAATAGCCTTCTACAAAAATCATTGGTATACAATCAGAAAGGACTTCTTAAGAATGGTAAAGAATGTTTAAAAAAAAATGGGAGGCCACACACGATCTTCCTATCTTGCTCTGGTTCCAAATGAAGCAAATCCATCCACCTTCAATAGGTTCCAACCCATTTATCTATGCAATTCCTCATATAAGATAATAACAAAAATTGTGGCAAATGGAATAAATAAAGAGTTGCACTTAATCATCTCATAAAATCAAGGAGGGTTTGTCCCAAATAGACAAATCATTGACAATGTCATCATAGTTCAGGAAGTTGTCCACTCAAGTATCTTAAAGCAAGAAAAAGGTATGATAATCAAACTACATATGGCATGGTAAATGCTTTCGATAGAGTCAGCCACTCATATCTACTGGTAGTACTTCAGAAATTGGGCTTCTCAAAAGAAATAATAGAAGTGATACAAGAATGCATATCCAATCCCTGGATAGCCCCCCTTATCAATGGAAGACCTAGTGAATTTTTTCAAAGCACAAGAGGCCTCAGGCAAGGTTGCCCTGTATCGCCATTTCTATACATAATAATGGCATAAACTCTTAGTAGAGCATTGGAAACATAAAGGAAAGAGAGAACTATTACAGGACTGAGAATAACAAAAGGAATAAAGACCATAAATCACTCCTTGTTTGCAGATGATACATTGTTGATGGGAGGAGCATCAACAATAATAGTGAGAAGATTCAAAAAAATAATGGATGCATTTACGCAGGTGTCAGGTGGACTCTTGAACAATACAAAATGCAAGATCTATGGGTGGAACATTCCACCACGAACTATGCAAAGAATTTCCCAAATAATGAGAATCCCAGCACAGGAAAATTGGAATCACTTTCTCTATCTGGGATTACCAATATCAAAAGGGATCATGAAGGCAGATATATGGACACAACAAATTGGGAAAATGGAAGACAGAACAAAGAACTGGGGAATGATGTGGTTAAATATGGTTGGAAGGGTGATATTAATTAAAGCTCTCTTGGTTGCACTGCCAATATACCAATATGCACTAATCATGGCACCAACAAGTGCTCACAAGCAGATGGAATTAATTCTAAGAAGTTTCCTCTGGCAGGGAGGGAAGTAGGAAAACAAAAAGTTTAGTTAGGTAAGGTGGGAACAAGTAGTGCTACCATATGAACAAGGAGGCTTGTCCATTCCTCTACCTGGGCTCATGAATGTTGCCCTGGGAATGAAAATTGTTTGGAGACTCATGACAGGTAATGAGAGCTAGTGGAAAAAAGCCCTCATAAACAAATATCTAAATGGCTCCAAGGAGAATCTGCTGAATGGGAACATCCCAATAAGACAAAGCACCCAAGTATGGAAGCTAGTCAAAAGAGTAATTCCAATAATGGGCAACCACATCTCCAACACTCTTGGGAATGGACAAAAAATCTCGATATGGGAAGACAAAATCATGGGAAATGATCCATTGTAGGATCATCCAGAAATGGATGGCATCCAAGAGTGGATGAGAGGGAAAGGCTTTAATACCTTACATTCAATCTCCCTGTGGAATCAGAAGGAATGAAAGGAATGGAAAAAGCCAGCAATCCCAGTGAACATGGAAGGACAATGGAATAAACTAAGCAGCATCTAAAGGGGGCAGCACCAATTCATTGTGACGAGGAAGACATTTACCTCTGGGACCCAAGTAATGGGCAATATACAGTCAAAACTGGATATAAAATTCTTCAATATCAAGCCAATCAACAAGAATGGGAACCATGGAAAATAGCATGGAAATCGGAGAGTTTGCCTAAAATAAAAATTTTCATTTGGACTCTATTAAAAGGAAAGATCCTGACTGGCGAAAACCTTAAAAAAAGAAGATTCTATGGGCCATCAAGATTCCCATTATGCCAGCAGGCAGAAGAAACCATTCAACACTTATTTCATGACTGTAAATTCTCAAGAGAATGCTGGGAGCAGCTCTTGAGCCCACTGGAAGTAAATATAGACTATGGAAAACCATTGCCAGAATTCCTCAAAATTCTGGAGAAAGCCTACCCATATACAACAAAGAAGAAAGTCACAATTATGAGAATCTAGAAATGCAATCCAACAATCCTATGCTAGCAAACCTGGCTGACTCGGAACATGTGTATCTTTAAAAACCAAAATCCTAGAATTGGAAAAACATTATCAAAAGTATGGGGATTAACATCAGAAATATTCAATGAAAAAGGAACTGCCCTAATGGATTATAGTATCCTTCAACAAGAAGAAAGAGATTGTCTTAGCAAAGCCATAATAGACAACAATGGTAAAAAGGGACAGAGAAAAGAAAGCTCAAGGAAAAACTAGAAATTGAGAATGACTGAAGAAGAAATTGAAAGTTGGAAAAGACAACAAAATAGATATTGTTTGCAATTTGATGGAGCCTCCAAGAATAATCCTGGAAAGGCAGGAGCAGGTGGGATAATTTTTTATCCAAGTGGGAAAAAAATTGTCACATATGAATGGGGATTGGGACAAATTTCAAATAATAAGGCTGAAGTGTATAGCTTGTTCATGGGGACAAAAATAATTAAAAAAAGAGGAATCCAAAATCCAATAATTTTGGGAGATTCAGCCATCATAATTGAGGCAATGACCCGAACTAAAAGTCCAAGCAACGAGTTTATGAGTAGAATTATCAAAAGAATAAGAAGGAATCTAGAAGACTCTCGTAGTGTAATTTTCAAACACATACTGAGACTTCACAATCGGCAGGCCGATTTGCACTCAAATCAAGCAGTGGAGATGAATGAAGGAAGAGTAGGAGAATAATGAAGAATATCAACACTCTGTGCCATAAGATCAAAACGAATTCGAAAAGAATAATGTACTAGGGAAAAAAGGGACAAAGCAAGACAAATTATGGAAAAAAAAATTAAAAAAAAAAAAAAGTGACAACCCAAAAAAATCCCAGCAAATCATGGAAGGATAGAGGAAAAATCAAGGAAAAATGGGAACTCAAAGGATCAACATAGGAAACATCAATCAAAGTCAAAAAACTCATGAGCAAGCAAAGGTCAGCTCAGAAGGAAACCGAGCCAGAAAAGGAAAAAGTTTGCAAGAGACAGCACTCAACTCCATTGCATGGGGGACCACTACAATCACACGCTTGGAGGCAAGAATGCACCACATAACAGCTTTAAAAAAAGAGCACTCAGAGCAAAATCTGCCTCAAGGCACAGCTCCCTCACACTCCCATGCAGCCACCTCCTCTCTACGCGGTCCTCTCCCAAGCTGCCTCTCCACACAGCCCCTACCCGGCTTCCCTCTCGCAGATCGTTGTCCGGCTCCCTCAAATAACTACACTCTCCCCTGCATTTGTTATTCGCTAAAGCACCCACGCAGTTTGTTGTCTCAAGCTCTCTGCGCAGCCATCTCAAGTACGTTTTTCCTCTCAAGCTTTCACACTATTCACTGCCTCAACGCAATCTCATGTCCATTGTGCAGCCACCTCACCAGCTCCCTTTCCTCCACGCTGTTTGTCTCAACTGCCTTCCACTTAGCCCCTCTCAACCTCCAGCTTTCCTGCTCATCCTTGCTCGATGCTTATTTCTATCTTAAAAAAGCTAATCAGCAGGTAGCCTTTTACTTGATCAAGTTATCGTCTTCCCTCGTCTAGCTCTTACCGCAGAATAATAATTTTTGTTGCAATTTACATTCCCATCTTCATAAATACAGGCCCTCTCTCATATTTTCTAGCTCAGTGGCAATATCCACAACTACTCAAAAATTTCAGAGCAGAGGCGGTCAATTCAAAGCAACAATGGATCAAGGGAGCACAGGCAACCACAACAAAGCAAGGGGAATTGGCAGTGAGATGGAGCTTAACACCACTAAGAAGGCAGCCAGGAACGACTCATGCCTAGCATGCAAAGGAAACAAGGTCATGATACATTGGCTGCAGCAGTCTCTCAAAGATTTAAGAAGTGAAATGAGAATGGAGTACAACTTTCAGAAGCAAAAAATGGCAATGCAGCAGCATGAGATAAAGGATCTAAAAACCAAGTGGAAACATCTGCAGGAAGCAGTAGAATACTACAAGAGCAACAATATGAGCAGTGAAGGAAAAAACTCAGTGAACAACAACAATATGAATGAAGCAGCCCAAGAACACTCAGCCAGCAAGCCATGAACCCAAGGAGAAATTATGTTATGTAAATTTATTTTTTTAGTAGGCCAATTCGTCTGACAGTATCCAAGAATAGTTAAAAAAAAAATCTATGAAGTTTGGAAACTAAGCACAGGAGAAGGGATTGCGATCTCGTCTCGTTGCTTAGTCTACTATCGCAATATAACGGAATGTAATCGGAGCTTGCTCTACAATCTCTCTTGGTAATATATTATCTAACCGACCTTGTTCAAAGGGTATGAGGGAGCAGGCGGGTTAAGAAAGGATGAGATAAAATGCAGAGAGGTAGGGGAGAGCGGGGGGAGGTCGGAGTCAGGTGGGAAGTCCACCGCTTCAGGGCAACTAGAAAATGACAAAGTAGAAGATGACAACCCAAGTAATGGATGAGACTACTAAACCGAAATGGTGAAAGCAGGGTATTCTGACACCGAGTAAACCCCAGGTGCACCAGCTAGGGTTGTGGGAATGTCCAGCGAAATGTCCGAGGAGGTGACCGACAATTGCGAAGGGAAAACAAACCAGTTGGGGTCCGGTGTGAACAGATCCTCGTAATAATCAACAATGTCACCCTCCATGCTAAACGACAGTGGATAAATGACTGTCCCAAGAAATTCCCCAACTAACAAATGTCGGGTTAGTGAGGTGTACAGTGCAGGTCACTGCGAACGAACGAGATGGTCTACAAACAAAGGTGGTCAGCTAGAATGCGAGAGGGTAAACACCCATGAAGGTGATTGCACGCGGTTACATTACCTATCCAGGTCGATGGGCAGCGCTATCGTCGAAGCTCTCAAACCCTAAGCCATGGTTCGAGTTCGTCACCCTTTGTGGTTTTTGCTCTTCCTCCATTAAGCTCTCTTAACAAAACAAGTACTAAATTAGATTGCTAAACTATTATATCTATATAAGGGTTCATCATTTAAAAAAATAAATTTAATATAACATATATTATTTATATTAGTAAAAATAAAATTATTTGAGTAGTTTATTGTTTTTTTTTTTGTCTAGAATCAGACAAAAATTTATAAAAATCATAAGTTTGATTAGTGAACTTATTACAATATAAGTGCCCCAGGGGTATTTGAGGGTGCTTAATCCATATATATCCAATTAGAAAACCAATTTAAACAATACAAATCAAAGTTTAACCACAAACTTTTCACCTAATTTTAACTAAAAATTCTAAAAAACCACACTTAAAACCTATTCCATTCAGCATTACATAAAATTTGAATCTATTTTTATATAACTAAAAATTCTAAATAAACACACTTAAAAATTACTCTATTCAAAATTAGATAAAATTTAAATCTATTTTTATATATAAACACAAGATTCGAGTTATAATTTAAGAACATACACATTTGAATACGTTTAATATGTAGAAATGATCGTTATTCCTGTTGACTCTATACCCATTATAAAACCATTAACCCCGCGCATTCTGGACATAATATCTAATTTAAATTTCATATACGATTTCCTTTGATATCTACCATTTTCCAATCTAAGAAAATTATCGATTTATCATCTGAAACCAGTTGACATTCCATCGAATGACAACTACCCATCGCAAATACTCTCTGAAAAAAACTACCCACCGCAAATAATTGACTGCTTGAAGAGTCAAATAATGCTCATAAGCCCGTGGATATCTTAAATTTCCGGAAGCGTCATTGATGCTTAATTTTTGGAAGCGTCACTCATACGAAATCTTTGCAGACCTCACTCATACGTCTATAATGTAGGAACATACCAACAATACAAAAGTAAATCTCATACCAATTCCAGCGGATCAATTTACAATAATTCCACCCGTATATATACATATAACACCTCAGCTCCGTATAAGCTGAGTGAGCTAACGATTCAAATATTACGGGATCTCTTTATTTTTCGTTGGCCCATGGATCGCGTCCCGTGATAAAGCCAGATTGATAAGCCATTTCATAAGCTATCTTTATCATCTTATAGCAGAGCATCTTATCATCCAATCAACATTGTCACATAGCAAGGCCTTGAATAACAACTCTATCTTTCCATAAGATCCTAGCACAATGATGATGAGACCAGTGACTGACAGACACCATCATTGTTGCCTCTTAAGGCACATACACCACCCATGTGTTCACAGGGTATGTCCTTTTAGGACAATTCCTATCTTGGAATAACACATCCTATAGTAATTTCCTCTTCAACTACTCTTATATTGTGGATTCCCTACCACATCCTCAAAGAGTATCAAAATCAATCTTAGATGCTTACCTAATCCTCCATTCTTTATTCACAATATGAAGACAAGAATGATGTGTCTATCTCTCCTCATGGCCTTCACTAAGACTTACGGTTGTTAGTCCTGGTCTAGTGCATGACACATGAAGTAAAGAACTGTATCTATCACTCCCTCTTAACCAAGGAGGACCAACTCATTCCTATGAAAGGAATATACCCAATATCCCTCTTAATTAGGGACCTGTTCAACAACAACTCTTTGGTGGAGATCATGGTACTATCAACTACTAGTATAGCTCCTCCTTTCAACGTCATGAACTTCATCTTCTTCATTATGGAGCCTTCATCTTCTAGTTTTTCTTTGTAAGGCATCGACCATCCATCACTTTCCTTCAACGAACCATAAGATTGAACCAATAGTCGTGTCATCTTTCTTTTCATCAAAAAGTGATATTTCAGTCCACATCTAGATTTTCTTCATACAAATACCTCTTCCAAGTCATGTTTCCTCTAGGATCTTCCATCCAACCACATGAGTGTTATTTATAGGTGACATCTACAAGCTTCATTTGGTAGCTTTGTATCAACCCATCCAGATGTTGTTCAAAAAAAAAATGAACATCAAATCAAAGTTACCTGTCATGATGGCCTTTCATCATGACATTTTCTTACTTGCAACATCAACATCCTACACATCCATAAACATATATCCAAGACTTTCAATGTCAAGGGTGTCTTTTTACAGACTTTATTAAAGTATTCATATCTTTTTCTATGGAGATATCATGGCCAATTCTTTTAGTTATTGGATGTTGATTACTTATCTTATCTTACGTGACCATAGTTGCATCTTTCACAGACTCTCCTCCCTTTCTTCACATATTGTTCCCCAGGAACTTCCATACACAATTCCTTCATCTTGTAAACCACCTCATATTCCATATGAGGACATATTATGTTGACTTCATTTTATCAATATGTGAACTAGTTCAAGGTATATGCCTTCATGCATTTTTCTAAAGGAAGAGATCCTTATTTTTCGATCATGCTCATAAGATAGAGAATTTACCCATGTTATTTGCAACTATATGATGACATGACTTAATCTATCAAATACATGTATACAAACCTTTTTTCTCCTTTTGGTCATCTAGACCTCCTTTGGCAACTTCCTTTCCTTGCTTGGAAGTATTTGACATGTTGCACTCCTTTGTCATCATACCATCATCCTTCTAAATAAAAGATCTTGCATAAGGTGGAATGTAGACCATCAATGAGATACTTGCTTCTTTCAATTAGAGGTTAGCCTTGTAATGAAGATTATAATGGGGGATCTTGATTATCCTCATCCTGCAAATGCTTCTTCCTATATATGATGTATGTTGATTTCTTTCTAGGCTAGATTCCTTTCTTCCAATCATATTACTACTTCGATATGAGCTACTATCATTATGACTAATACAACCATGTAGACTTTTACTTCAGCTATCCTTTCAAGCTTCTATAATAATGTCATGAGCTCTTTTCTTCAATTGTACGCTTCTAATATGATTCCATCTCCTAATATGATGCATCTTATCATACTTACAATGCTTCTCATCTTGAATGTAATCTCGTAATCATAGTAGAGGTCTTTTCACCTTCTACATTTCCTTGCTATGTACTTGAGAGACCTTAACAGTGAAGATATATTCCTTCCTTCTTTGATTTCTTCTCAATAGGTTCTTCTATGTCTTCAATGAAATGAGCTCTATTCCTTTATTTCCTTTTCTTGTTGTCCTTCTTGAGTTTCAAACAATCTCTCTTCAAATGCCCATATTCTTGATAACCATAGCACTGGATCTTTGGCATATTGATCTTTTTCTTTTTATGAGGACCAAACTTCCCAAACTTTCCTTTTCTCCTAGCCATGGCAGCAAATGCTTAAACTTTTTCACTTGGTACTACATCGGTTTTTGCTTTCAACCTGGTTTCTTCAATCTTGCACAATGACCAGCGTTCACTAAATGGGGTGGATTCCTTCTTTCCTAGATTCTTGATACAAAGTTTTCCCATTCATCAGGTAGTGCATTAAGCACCACGATGGTCATATTTTTGTCAGACATTATTTTCCCCCAACTCTTGCAGTTGGTCTCATATTTGTGACACCCTCATAAGATATGAGGCTAGCCCTTCTTCCCTTGATACCTTCATCTTGTATAGCTTAGTTCTTAAAGATATTACTTATCTTGCAATGCTCACAAAGAAAAATTCTACCAGCTTGTCATAGATGTCTTTTGACTTCTCCAATTTAACTACATATGGGATGAGAGAATCCTTCATTGATTCTATAAGGATTCTTTGAGCCCTTATTTCCCCCTCCATATATTTCACTAGAGCTTGAGCTTCTTCTTTTGGTGGTTCGACGATTGAACCCTTAATATGTCCAATGGCTCCATTTTCTATGAGAATCAAATATGTCCTCTTCTTCCATGCAAGGAAATTTGATGACCCAACCAATTTCTTTCTCTCCTTGTAGAATGAAATCATTTCAATATTAGATTCAATCATAAATACAAGGATACTTACTTGTCAAGTGAAGATGCTCCTTTTATGGTGATATCCTCAACTTGATGCCTTCTTGATTTTGATGGTGGTATTTTCTTCCTTGAAGATGACATTGCTTCTTCTAGAGATGTCCTTCTTCAAATATGCTTGTGATGATATTCTTGATTCAAATAAAGGGAGAACACCTTGATTCCTTTGATGATGATGGAAATGCTTCCTTGAAATCAAGAATTCAAGATGCTTCAAATTTATAGTCCTTCTTTGAGTGGAGGGAGGGTCCTTGACTTCTTTCTCTTCCTTGTGATGATTATTGAACTATGTGTGAGCTTCTCAAGAATGCTTTAAATGTGGAACCCTTCTTTGGATGAGCTAGGGTTTTAAGGTATTCTATGATATTTCTTAGTTTTCTCAACCCTTATGAATCCCTTCTTGATAGTTCAATGTCCCCTTTGATCTTTCTTGATACTCCTTTTGATGATCCTTCTACAAGTTTCATTTCCTTGTCTTGTCACCTTAGCTCTGATACCATGTTGAGAAATCTATGGCAGCTATATTAGGTGATTTCTCTTGCTTTGATAACTGCTTGTGGTGTATTTTTACTTAACTTAATTAGATTCTTCTTTCTCTTGATTATATTTAGTGTTCTTATCATCAAACAACTACCAAATCATAAACAATAATGAAACAAGGGGACACAAGATGTAGGTGATCAATTGGGTCAAAACCTCTCCTTTTGAGAGGAAAACCCACAAGAATTATTATCTTCATATAAAATCTTCAAATGACAAATTCCAAGACGTAATACCCTTGACAAAGACCCCTCCAAGACCAAGTCAACCTTTCTCCTTGATGAGCTTTCTTTACAACAACTTTGTCCCCCACAATTTCTTCTGTAACTTTGACCCCAAAAATTTCTTCTATAACTTCCACCCCTACAACTTTCCAGTAATTCGACTTGCCCAACAAATTTCCAGTACTTCGACTTGCCCAACAACTTTCCAGCACTTCGAATTGCCCATCAAATTTCCAACAAATTGACTTGCCCAACAAATTTCCAGCACTTCGACTTACCCAACAACTTTCTAACAACTCGACTTGCCCAACAACTTTACAAACCCTAACACGAGAGAGAGAGAGAGATCCAAAAACTTCAATCTTGCTTTTCTTCTTCTTATCCTTGATTTTCATCCTTTTTCCAACTTCTTTCTCGAGGAGATCAAACTTGCTTGAAGTATTTCCAAATGAGGTCGAGTTCCTTCTTCTATATAGATTTTCTAGGGGTATAAATTTCTTTCTTAAGGTCGACTTTGTTGGCATTATGGCTAAAGTGTTGTCCTTGATGGCAAATCACTCAGATGATAAATTATAGTGCAGCAAAGTTATTTTCAAGTTCACGGAATTTTATGCAGAGAAAAGTTTACTTCATGTAGAGAAAAGTTCACGGAATTTTATGCAA
>APFE031452566.1:1548-36673 GCA_000404065.3 Pinus taeda
AGATAAGCTACCATCGCCCTAGCTGGTTTATTTCTATTTCTGGTTGTAAGCATATTTCAGTGTTTTCCATTAATGAAATGAAGTATTATTTCCACTGCATCTTTGTGTATATGGTTATCTCTATATTTTATTGCGTTCCTGTTTAAATCTGGATCACATTTCCCTTTAGTTCTGTTTGTTTTCCTTTTGTTACTGCTCTGGGTTTGAAATTCATAGTAGCAAGTCTACTCCCAACTTTTGAAATTTTTTATTTTTTTCTTAGCATCCTTGCTCAACACTCTTAATTCGCTGACAGTCATGCGGATCAGTGCGATATGTTGAGAAACAATCACGCTGACCCCCTTTTGGTGCTTGTTGTCAGTTGGGTAGTTGCACCAATGCTTGTAAGTGAAGATTAGGGTTTTCCCCAAATCTTGGCAATGTGTTTTTCTCTCATGGTTTCAAACCTATAAGCATTTTAGACCGTCTTCTCCCTAACTAGAAAGATGCTTTTCATTTGGTTTGTTTTCTTGTTGATTTTTCATCTTTTCGCTTGATTTATTGGGTCATTGGATGGTTAGTGGCACTAGGGCATCTAGATAGTCATCCATTTAGATGATTGTGAACTCAGTGAGTCAAGTTGTTGGTGCGTTTACTCCTCACATTTCGTTTATGGTCCTTCTACGGCTTTTATCTCCATTACACAAGTATGAAAAGTTTTTGTTTGCTTGTCTAAACGTCTCTTTTCCGGCATAGCTTACATTTCTTGTCTTGTTTTTGGCAAATTCGTTCTGTCATTACTTTGAAAGAGATTCTCTCTTCGTGTTTTTCATCTGCTTGAGAATTGATTGTCCTGAAAACATTTTCATTGAAGTGTTTTATGAGAAATTCATTTTGTCATTTCATGAAAAGTACAAAATTATAGTTTGTTGCATCAATATGTTACATTAGTTAGAATAATTAAAGGCTAGGATTCAAGGAAAATTTTAAGGATGGAAAATTTTCTTGAAGTTTAAAAACATTGGCGAATCTCACTAATCCCTAATATGCAAACTATAAAATGTTTATTGATATATTTGTAAAATTATTAAAATTTATTATGATTTTATATATAGTCTCTATATAATATTGGCAATTTTTAAGGTAAAATAATTTTAGATTCTAAAATTTGGGCGAATCGTCTTTTATAAAAACTGGAAATTGCCGAATATTTTTTTGGAAAAATCATGGAAAATTAGCCCATTGGGTGAACATTAGCCCCTAAAAGTTTCCATGCTAGGATTGCATTGGCATTTGAAAATAAAAAGAATTCTATTTGCTTTTGAAAGCACTGTTAGGGTGTACTTGTTAGAAAATTAGGCATTGGAATGCATTTTTCATTAGTTTATTTTCTCGAAAAGTGAAGGAGTGAAAAAACATGTATTCTTTCAGTTGCTTGGTTGTTTGCTTTTGGTTGTGTTTTCTACCCTCTCTAGTGTAGACAATTCATCGAATTCAAAGGGTCTTATCTCATTTAGCTGCATTTCAGGTTTTTCGAGTCACAATGCTAAGGCCTGAAAATTGAGACATAACTCAAGATAAACTTTAAAATGAACTCAATTAACCTAAGGCACATTTGAAACCTAACGATCACATCTAGAATTTCTAGGCTACAGACACGTTCCAACATCTTTAAACCTAGTAGGTGTCGTTAGCTTCGGCACTAGACAACGCTAGTACGGATTTGTGCTCCTCATACCATCGAGTATATAATGGGAGACCCCTCTAGGCTGCAATTATTTATCCATAGGAAGTTGAGCCGGCTGCCTTGAAAATGTGATACATTGAACACAGCATTCAGGGAGATTGCCTGCCTATACTTCTCTAATCACCGAGAGGTATTCTGTAGTTCACGGTTGCCTCGTAATAATTTTTACCTAGATCATCCAAAGCCATCATTTGATATTTTTGACTCATTAAACCTGAAAGATCATCTAAGCGCTTGTCCTTTCGAGCTTGTTTCCAATCGAAAGTGATAGAGTCATCTTTGCTTCTTTCTCGACTCTTAAAACATGAAAGAGCACCAATTTATTTATGCGTCTTAAAAATTTGATTATCCATGATCTTAAAACATCATGTTAGTCTTTTCTATACCAAATCGTGAATTTTCCCTAAAGAAAATTTTAAAGCCTTGAAGTTTATCTCTCTTTTCCTATTAAGTAAGACTCAGTGATTGTGGTTCAACCATCTGGTTCACCTAGTTCCTCTTCCTCTCCTTCATCTGAAAGATTATCTGAGGAGCCTTTTCCCAAATTACCGGAGTCACTGGAGGACCAAGGTGTTGAACTTGGAATCATTCCAAGCATTCAAACTTTGTCATCTCTTCTTCCTCCTACTTGAGATACTGGGTCACTTGCTGGTGTTGGACTGGAATCTCCAGACAATCCCGTCCAAACTCCTAAGAGTTCATCGACTACTGACAGTCAGCTTGGACTAGTTATATATCCTCTAATTCCTTTGTTCGACCCTATTGTGATATCACTGCAGTGTCCATACAATTTGTACGATCAACTGGGTGTTCCTTTGAAATTATCCCCTCATACCTCTTCGGTCGTTCGTTGTCATTTGTTCCCAGCTATGAAACCCGAAGGTGATGCTCCAGTTACCTCTCCGGATGAATCATAAGTTTCTACTCCACACACTTCAAACAAGAAGAACATCGATTTCATCCTGAAGGTTTCCCCTATATATGGAGTATTCCCATCAGTATGTATCGGGAATTGTCGCCTAATTATGTGACTTTGGCACAATTGGTCTCAGGTACACCTAGTGCCTCATTACTTTACCATAACCCTGTTTGGGCATATGGCGCTATGCCTACTATAGGTCCATTCATTGCGAACCTGACCGCCCAACAGACCGTTACCTTAGTCCTAGTGAAACCCACCATCCCGAACCCTCTTGTATCGTCCATCCTAGTCACTCGTCTAGTTCAACCGATAGTCTTGAATAATGTTGTTGTCAGTTCTTCGATCCCTCCAGTAAGTGGCCAAGCTGTGCCACTACCTAGGGGATAGAATCTGAGTGTTTCTATGGTGTCAGGCACCACCAACATGAGTAGCTCACAGCCTCACATTGTTGGCATGAACCAACCTCCTTCTGGCGTTATCCAAAACCCTGCTGGTCCTGCTGGATCAAGCAATGTCTAGTACCAATAGGTTCAAAATCCTGTTAGTCCAACTAGGTCAAGAAATTTCCAGTATCAGCATCCTTATGAGACTTAGGTTTAGTACCAAACTCCTTACATTCCATATGGTTCTCAAGGAATGGTCAATCCACCTTATGTCCTTCAGTCTGGAAAGTACATTCAAACTAGCTCATCCACCTTTCAGGGTGGCTGTGGCCAAATACAGTTAAGAAATTTTCCGCAAACTCTTCAAGTACCCTTGCAATAGAAAGGATAGCCTTTGTAGCAACAAGGGCAACCTTTGTTGCAGCAAGGGCTATCCATGCAATAGCAAGGGAAAATGATACCGCAGCAAGGTAAACTACAACAACCGCAGGGGAAACCCTCATAACCATTGTAGCAACCCATGTAGGAGTAGATGCAGTATGTTTTGCAAACCTCCTATCCTATGTCTTCGCAGGGCCAACCTCTGTAGCCATAAGGACAACCTTCGCAGATGCAAGGTCAACCCTTGCAGCAGCAGAGCCAACTCAGGAACCAACAACCCTTATATACATATCAGCAGGGTCAACCCTTGCAAGGACAAGGTCAGGGTCAAGTACTGCATCAACAGGCCCAAAATCCTAATGTCCTAGGTCAACAGGTATGGAATCCTCTTGTCCAAATGAAACAGGTCCAAGGGAAGCAAGTGTATAATCCTTATGTCCAAGGAAAGTAGGTCCAAAATCCTCTTATTCAAGGACAACAAGTTCAAAACCTATATATTCAAGTACAACAGGTGTAATAGCCATATGTCCAAGGTCAACAAGCTCAACAGTCTCTTAACCTGTATATTTCTTATCACCAACCTATGACTGAACCGTTTTAAGGTGTTCAAGGTCAAAATCCTCCCTATGGCCAAGGTAACCTACAATGGGGGCATAATCAAATGCCATGTGGCCAAAAATCCCCCATTATGGGGCCAAAATCCTTACAAGCAGGGATGGGCACCTCTGGTTGGGCCCGCTTATCGACCTACAATGCCTTTCAATACTCAATTTATGTTCTTGGAAACACTAGAGTTGCTAGATGTGTCTTGCCATACAAATGATCCAATTCTTCATTCACCATACTAGCCTCTAGTTCCATCCAAGATCCCAAGAGATTGTCCTAAGTTCGATGGGAAAGCATAAGAAGATCCCCAAGCCCATGTGATGACATATCACCTCTAGTGCTCTTCGAATTCTTATGTTAATGATTTTATTCATCTCTGTATTTTCCAATGAACCTTCACAGGTGTTGCAGCCAAGTGGTACATCAAGCTTCCTCAAAGTACTTACCATGACTTCAACTCTTTAGGCATGGATTTCCACATGCATTTCCAGTTTCTGGTTCACTATGAAACTAGCACCTATTTTCTCACATTTCTTAAGCAAGATACTATGACACACATCTCTGATCACATCCATGAATGGAGACATAGACGTCACTTGATCAAATTTGATATTGTTGTTCAGTTTCTCACTGAATCGTTTTCCAAGTCATTCGTCACTCCAATTGCTCTTGATATAGCTATGGGAGGATGTGTTACTAAAGAGCAAGCCATTGCTTGTGCCCAGTAATTAGATCTTGTTTATTCTCAATCTGGCACTTTGTATGAGTTATTACCTAATGCTCCATGACCATCATCCGATCCCACAGTATCGAAGTTATAGGCTACACCTTATGTTGCTGAAATAATTGGTTAAGTGTCCCAGACCCCTGCCAAATCTTCTTCGAAACATAAGTCGGTCTCAAACGCCGCTTCCAATAGTTCCTCCAAAAATCCATATGGCCTTGGTAACACCTCAGAGGTTCACGTTGTCCAGTCTACCACAGCGGAAAAATCCTAAAAAGGTAAGAAGAATGGCAAAGGCAAGGGTAAAGCTGATGCCACAAAACAGGGTCCTCCTAAGTAGTCTATTGGTGATTCTTCACAATGGAAACCCAAGTATCCCTGCCTCATTTGCAAGGAGGATCACTATACCAAGGATTGTCCCCGAGAGTCTAAAGTTAGTCATTTTCTCAAAGGGACCCTAGCTGTCCTAAAAGAGCCATTTCTGTCTCAGCAGACTCAAATGTTAGACCAAACTCAATCATTCTCTTCCTCAGGATCTCAAGTGTTCATGATGAGTACACCTATTAATGTGGCTACTAGATCAAAAGATTACCAAACTCTTACTCTGATATTCAGGAAAGAGAAAGAGGCCACCCCTTTTTCTTATGCCCCAAGTTTTTGCGCTCTTCATATTGAGCACCCTAACCCGGATTCCACTATTCGGCCACCCTCTCGAGGTGTGATAAGGAAATCCTTGTACAATCCCAGTGCTCAAGCCGCTTAGCACTATAATGTTGTTAAATATTTGGCTTAGGTGCCATCAACTATGTCGGCTCTCGACGTAATCCAAAGCTGTCCATCTCAGCAGAAATCCTTGCTGCCATCTGTTGGGGGTATTGATCCTATCGACTCCAATTTGATATGCTTTGATCTAGAGAACCATGTTCCATACCTGCCTCATCAGATTTCCTTTCTCATTCAGGTAATCATCAATGAGAAAACCATTTACAGGACTATCATCGATGAAGGTGCTTCTACATGCTTCATGTCAATCACTTGTTCATATGTGATTGGTTCTCCTACTATGAACCAATCCTTGAACACTTTGGAAGCTTTTGACGGGCGCGATTTGCAACCCTTCGGTGTCTTACCTAACCTTGCCATTACTTTGGAGGGCAAGAAAGTACAATTTAGGGTAGATATTGTTGACATTAATCTCAATTATAATCTTCTATTCATATGGAGTTGGACCCATGACATGCATGCTATAGCCTCCTCCCTATTCAGTATGATTTGTTTTCCCCATCAAGGGAAGATTGTCACCGTCGACCAGTTGTCCTTATTTACCTCTTCCTCCTCGGATGGAAATGTTCTGTATGTCAAGCACACTGGTGCTCCTTATGAGAGTGTGGGGGCAGGTCTTTTTAAGGATTCTAACTTGATGGGAATTTCTCGACTCCCACCTCCTCATTTTGCATCTGTCAACATGATTTTTATCAAATCTGATCCTTGGGTCATACCTTCACCAGATATTGTTGATACCTGGGGTGAGGTTATACCACTTATTCCTACCAAAATTAATTATGTGGAGATTGTTTCGGCCTCAAGTTTTGTATCCTCTGATTCTCCTATTTTAAGGACTCCTCTCGATACGTATTCTCAATCCCCATGGCTTGGTGCTCCGGAATATCTTGATACCTTAGTTGAGACTTTCCTTGCTAATGAAATTAGCATGGAAGTAATGTCTCTCGATGAACTACCTTGGAATGATACTCATCATCTTTCCTCATTCCTTCCTCACCCCGCGCTCATGTCTACTAGTCTCAAGGAGTTCGCTTCTCAATTTCCTTCCCTCCCACTTCCAGCACTGATCCTGACTCATGAAGTATGGTCGGAAGGAAATTTGTATAATATTACCCAAACAATGCCAATTGATATTTCTATCAAGCTTGGTATCATTGACCATGTCCATATCTGGGTAACCTATTCTCCAGATGAAATCAAGACCTATACTCATCTGTTCCAAGAATTCAGTGATGTGTTCGTGTTTTCATATGAAGAGATGCCTGGCATTGATCCTAGAATCGTTGTGCACAAAATCACAACTTATCGTCATGTGAAGCCTGTTCGCCAACGGCTCCGCCCATTGCACCCTGGGAAAGGTGCCGCTATCAAGGGTGAAGTTGAAAAACTTCTCAAAGCTAGATTCATCTATCCAATCCCACTTACAGATTGGTTGTCAAATATTGTCTCAGGGTGACAATGAAACAAGGTACAATCCGCATTTTCATTGATTACCGTGATCTCAACCGTGCATGTCTAAGGATAACTACCCTACTCCCTTCACTGATCAGATCATTGATGAATGTGCTGGGAGAAAAATGTTTTCCTTTATGGACAGTTTTTCTGGTTACAACCAGATTAACATTGTGCTAGCCGATCAAGAAAATACAACTTTTACATGTCTGTGGGGTATTTTCACGTACAAAAAGCTCCCTTCCGGCCTCAAAAATCTTGGGGCTACATTTCAGCAGGCAATTTCCTATGCATTTCATGATATTTGCAACATCTTTCAGCCTTACTTGGATGACCTTCCCACTCATTCTAGTAAGCACCAAGATCACCCTGACAATCTTCGGCAGATTTTTCTTTGTTGTAGACACTACAACATTCGGTTAAACCCACATAAATGTGTTTTATGCATAGAATCTGGATGACTCCTCGGATTTATCGTTTCCAAGGATGGTACTCACCTTAATCTGCTTAAATTTGAGGCCATTATAAATTTACCCCCTCCATCTTCATTGCACCAACTCTAGAGCCTACAAGGAAAGGAAAATTTACTCCATCATTTCATACCCAATTATGTTGGGGTAGCCTCAGGGTTTACCTGGTTGCTCAAACAAGGAACACCCTTTTTTTGGCATGATGTTTCCCAAAAAACTTTTGATGACCTCAAGGTTATCCTCGTAAATTCTCCTTTGCTGCATCCCCTGAATTATCGTCGTGATTACTTCCTTTACCTAGCTGTAGTCCCTAGCACCATTGTTATGGTATTGGTACAAGATGACAACGAAGGCAATGAACATGTTATCTACTACCTTGGTCGTAATCTCCTCGACACTGAAACGTATTATACCCATGTCGAGAAGCTGGTTTTGGCTGTCGTATAGGCTGTTCAGCGCTATCAGCACTACATTCTTTTACTCACTACTACTATGATTTATGAATGCAACCCCATGACCTACATCTTGACTTGTCAGTTACTGGGGGACCACGCCAAACACCATCAAAAAAACAAAATGTTATAAAGACATATATACCAAAAACAACTAAAAAATCACAAAATTAAAATTTGATTTTTTACCTTCGTCATCGAAATCCTCCCCATCTGGTAGCAGCATGTCCGGATCTCTGCAGAAATCAGTACCACTGTATGGCCAATCCTCCACGATGATCAGTAGTTGTCGTATCCATGAAAAGAAGGCAGGCCTGTAAGACATATGCTGGCCCCTAATGATCTTAGGCATCAAACAACTCCAACGGGCCATCCATGGGTCTCATGGCATCGAAGGATCTACCTCAGTTAGTTGGTACTGAAACAACAACACCTATTCTAAGAAAAAGGTCACTAGTATGGATCCGAAGAAAATTGCTTCAGATTCCCTGCCTTAGCTTTTCTCAGTTGGCGCTTTATGTTGATATTCATGGATTCTTCCCAATTGAAGATTGTTAATTGTTAATGTTGTATAGTCGATGAAATATAGAAATTTCGACTTGTTAGTCTCATGCACTGCTTGGGACCCTACCACTCTATTGATAGTCAACAGTAACATTCTCAATGTCAAATCTCACACTACGGCAATCTCAATATTTTCTCTCTTGGATTTAAGGGCTTCAAGAAAATGTCCGGAAAGTAGCATGGATATGATTGCCCTAATTGGAAGTGACCCATATAGGTTGACTAGTTCCCCTCTCTGAGATAGTCCTATCATAAAATATACGTCTAAAGTTTCTAACTCCAGCTCCTGGTCACCAATGATGAATATTTCCTAATTTATGTCCCAGAGAATAATTAGGTACGAAGCAGCTCAAGTTGAGCTTGCATCCTTGGTGTGAGAAAGAACTTCAAGAGCCCACAATTCCTCAAAGCACTTAGGAAATTTGGATCATTTGGTTCCTGCATGTCCACATCTTCGTTCTCATGTTCTTTCCAATCTACCGTTTTCAATGATTCTTTCCTATAAAAACCATGTATTCAAGTCAATAATAATTTTTGGCCAATAAAATTTGGATTCAAGTGGTGAATTTGGGAGGAAAAGGGATTTTCCTTGTTCACGGTTATGGTACACTTATTTTAAAAATAGTTGCTCTGATGGTGCGAATGGGCATTTTAATCACCCTTAGCCGGCGCGATTCCATGCTCGGAACTCAAGATGACCGAGGACAAATTTTTTTTGCCAAA
Source organism: Pinus taeda (assembly GCA_000404065.3). Taxonomy (NCBI): domain Eukaryota; kingdom Viridiplantae; phylum Streptophyta; class Pinopsida; order Pinales; family Pinaceae; genus Pinus; species Pinus taeda. The sequence goes on from APFE031452566.1 coordinate 10,735, forward strand.
ACCCCCCTCTGAAATCCAAAAATGGATGAAAGTAGGAATAAACACTATTGAAATGGAGCTTAGGGCCTTGGCCCTTACCTGCAACTGGTGCCTTGGCAAATGACCTCCTGGATCTCCCGCAATCTACTCCAGAACAATTAGGGCAAAAGTGGATTAAAATATTTTCACAGCAAGGTAAAATGGTAAATGGTGAAAAATATTTACTTTTCCTCCTTTTTATTCAGTTTTTCATGAAATATTAGGTTTTGTAAGTATTTTTACCTATTTTTCCTTAAGGATTGGATAATGCACTTTACCCTTTTTGTGCAGCAATAAGAGATGGATGTTCGATGATGATGCCAAGTAACGTTTCAACTATTTTCTCAACTCGTAAAACTCAAATGAAAAGATTGTCGAGTATTTTTTCCTTTTGACTCGTAAAAGAGAATAAAATGGGGGTTCGCTTTCAAGATCTTTTCCGACCCTTTAAACATCAAAAGATAGTCGAGCCCTTTTCATTTCTAACTCGTTAATGGATGTGAAGCGTCATGTACATAATATATGTTTACCCCTTTTTCAGGCTGGGATGCACTATTTACGAAAAAGGTACTCCTTGACTAAAATGGTCAAGCAGTTCTCACAAGTATCATTTTCTACCTTTTTGGGCTCGGGAGACACAAATGTACGAAAAGGGACCATGTGGAGTTTTCTTTTCCATGTATTTTTTAAGCTATATAAACATGAAAACGATACCAAGTTACACCTTTGTCGGACTCGTTAAAACATATAATGACATCGAATTCTTCACCATGATGAACATGAGCTTCTCCTTCCTAGGGCTCGTTAAACTTACTAGGTCGGATTCATCTGAAGGATGAACTTACAGTGCAAGAATATGCTATCCCCTTCAAGCTTGCGATTCAAAAATAATTAGGGGGCCTGCCAGAAATGGTGGGGGAAAATTTGGAAATTCAATCAGTTGTATCGGCAGCTCACTCTTGAACATGACACTTTCTGCTTCATGTTGGGTTGGGACATCCTCCTTTTTATCGTTGACCTTCCTAGGTTGGGTTGTTTATTTTTTCCTTCTGTTTGATCTCTGCCACATTATCATGACCATTGATCCTATGGATCCAAAAGCTACCAAACTTCCAGTTGTGTCATTGATATGTTCAAGAGTTGGCCCTCTGTAGTTACACTTACCCTTGATTCTCTGTATCATCCAAAATCATTTTGCATCCCTTTGTCTCATGTCGATGATGTGGGATACATTATGCCTTCCTTCGACATGGTCACTTCGTGTCGACTTAGCTTATTATCTGGGAAGTTGACTGAGAAACTCCCTTCCATTACCTTAGAGCTTGCATGCCCTAATGGAAAGTTCTTCACACTTGATGACAGGTTCACATCATTGGCTTTCGATTGAGTGATTTCACGATTGTTCGACTTCAGTTCCTCTATTCACACTTCGTGGATTTTGTTGCTAGTACCTTGAGGACCATTGTCATTATTGGTGGTTTCTCTCGGGCTTGTTATATTTCACATCATTGGCTAGTAATCAAGCGATTTTTTGGCATGTTCGAAGTCAACACGTCTATTCACATGTTAGAATTTGTACTTTGATCAGGTCATGTTGGAGCACAAGACGCTGGGCTCAGATCACAAAAGTCTAGGTTTCATAGCAATTTGACATGATTATGTTGGTCTACATGTCTCTTTGAGATGAATGGCTGCGACCATACCATGAGTTATCATATGTGATCCTTATCATTATTGGATGGCTATTACCATACCTTCATTTCAATATTATCCTCTTTATCAGATGGTGTGATGTAGGTAATGTTCCCTCTGCGAATAGAGGCAACCCCTCTAGCCCTAGAGTGGGTCTAGTCATAGGAAGAAAAAACAATAGCTAATTTCCTTAAACAGTCATTTTTGAAAGAGCCTACCTCAAATCGGAGTTTGATGGAGCTTTCATTACACTGCTTCAACTATCGTTTCCTTTTCCTTTATGAGCTATTCACCTGAAACAACACACGAGAACAATAGAACACATAATAGAGTACAAAAATGATCTATTCACATACAGAGTCAAGAAACCATAAGCTATCAAATATATTTTACACATGACATAGGAAATCACAATTGATTGTATTAAAATGAATAAAAGCAAAGCTTAAAACCAAGCCTTGATGTCGCAAGCTTCCTCGAAGGGTCCAGCCAGTATGTTTCTTCAAGCATTCACTCTAAAAAGGGTCTCCCAAGAGGTTGATAACTCTCTCTCTCACTCAAAAGCACTAGTACAAGACTAAGGCAATCCACAACCAATTGCTAAATTGTCAATAATTCACACTGCAAACTATCAATCTCACACCAAAGCTAGCTAATTTGCTCCACACCAAAAAACTAGCTGATCATAGCAATCAGGAGTGCTTTTATAAGAGGGGGAGCCTCCATAAATGAGGGAGAGGGAGCTTATCTCCAAGGAAGGTTTCTCAAAAGGAAAAACTATCATCCCATAGGAGGAAAGGTGAGCTCCCTTGACCCAACAACTAGTTCCAAAACCACCCAGAAGCATTTTGTTTGAACTAATTTTCTATATATGGGTCATCGTGAGTCAATCATTAGGACTTAGAGATGATGTTTCATGGCAAAAATGTATTTAGAGATATCATCGCAAGGAGGATATTGAGTACTTGTGACGAGCCCTAAAATCCAACCATCACAGAGAACAGATGTACCCCTGTGATGACATCATGATGTTTTAGTTCATTACAGGAAATTGTCACAGGCAAAATGAGGTTTACTTGCAACGATCTTGAAACATGGGTAAAAAGGGTCAATCTTCAGGATTTAAAGGGCACTTGTTAATCTTCTTGAATTATTGGAAGATGTAGACACATTTATTTAAGGTATGCCATAGAGAAGATGTAGCTCAGGGACTAACTTTATCTGAGATCAAGGGATACAAGATCAATGACAAATTACTGTGTAACAGATACCCCCTAAAGCATGAAGGCCGAGAGAGTGGGAGGGGTGAAATACTTTATGAAAACATAAACGAACCAGAACACCATCTCTAAGAACCTGCAGGTGCAGGTACAACTGATATCTCAAACAACTAAAGAAATACATGTAGTCTATGCATGGGTGCAGCCATCAAAAATACAAGGAGAAGCGGTCTGTTGTATGGGTGCAACCATCCCGCCAATAAGACCATATAAAAATAGAGGTATGGTCACAGCCATCCAGAAAGACTCAGGTATGGTTGTAGCCATCTAAACAAAGAGTCATGTATGCAATCACAAAACCAATCCATGCAACCCAAACTTATGTAATCTTTGTCTGGGGTCTTGAATCCCAACTGATCATAGTACAATTTCTAATATGTGAATAGATGTGCTGAAGTTGAGCATACTAGAAAATCGCTTGATTACTGGCCAATGATGTAAACCGTTAACAAGTGCGAGAGAGACCACCAGTAATGTCAATGGTTCTCAAGGTACTATCAGTACACAAAGCGTGAAGAATGATCTAGAGTTGAACACTTATGGAATCACCCGATCAAAGACCAATAATGCAAGCCTGTTGTCACATGTGAAGAACTTGTCATTTAAGCATGCAAGCTCCAAGATACTTGAAAGGAATCTCTAGATCAACTTCCTGGATAATGAGTTGATGCCGACAGGAAGTGACCCATCGCAGGAGAGCCATAATGTTTCCCACATAAACAAGACGAGACAAAGAACAAGATGAAGATAGATGAAACAGAGAATCAAAGGAGGATGTAAGGGTGCAAATGATAGAAGGATTAAACTCTTGAAAATATCAACGACACGACTCTAGAATGCGGCAACATTTAGGTACCAAGGGATCGAAGGTATGGCACAGATAACAAGGATCAAATGGAATGAGGCAAAATAACAAACCCAAACCCCATAAGGCCAATGACAATGTGTAGATATCCCAAACCCGGCGAGAGGCAAAAGTGTCGATGTTCAAGAGTGACTAGCTGTCATAGGTAACCAACGAAATATTTCCAAAATTTTCCCCCACCATTGTTGGCGAGTACCCCAATTATTTTTGAAAAACAAGCTTGAAGGGGATAGCATATGCTTGTGATATAAGTTCGTCCTTTGGACAAATCCAACCTAGTAAAATTTTAACGAGCCCTAGGGAGGAGAAGCTCAGGTCTCATCATGGTGATAAGTCCAATGTTGTCAAGGTTTGACAAGTCCGACATAGGTAAAACCTAGAGTCTTTTTCATGTTCAGAGATTCTGAAAAAGACACGGAAAAGAAAACTCCAAGGGGTGGCCTTTTCGTAAGTTTGTGTCTCTCAAGCCCGAAAAGGTATAAAACTACACTCGAGAGAACTGCTTGACCATTTCGGTCAAGGAGTACTTTCTGTAAACAGTGTTTCTAGTCTGAAAAAGTAGAAAACTTACTAGAGACACGACGTTTCGTAACCAAGAATGAGCTCAAAATGACAAGGGCTTGGCCATATTTTCATTTTTAAATAGTCAGAAAAGAGTTGAAAGAAGACCTCCATTTTTATTCTCTTTAACGAGTCAAAAAGGGAAAAATACTCGACAATCTTTTCATCTTTTACAAGTCAAAAAAGAGCTTAAAAAGGACTCATGAGAAATTTTTGCAATATTTACCAAACATGTATCAATCAATACCCACATCCAACACATCTGTTCCTGCACAGAGAAACCCAAGCATAAGACCCATTCCATAGGATACACAATTAGTGTTTGAAGACCTAAGTAAAAAACCCTAAAAACCATAACCAAAACCCTAAAAACTATAGTAAAAACCCAAAAAACTCTAGTTAAATCCCTAAATTTCAAAACAAAAAAGCTATATAAGGCACATGGTAAAAATATAATTCACTTTGTTTTATTTTTAACCATGGTAAAACTGCAAACAACGCATACCTTTACGAAATTAAGTGTCGATTTCCAGAGCTATGGTGATTCATTGCGTTCCAAACTCTCTCCGTGTAAGTACTATGCATGTTCCTTTGTGTTATGAGTGCATTTTAACCGTAATTTCAATGTTTTAGCTGAGTTTGGGAAGAATTTTTGTTTCAAAAATTTGCCTTAGCCGTCGTAGATGTTCCCCTCGGGGTTGCAATGATCGCGAATTCCAAACAGGACAAAATCGACATCGTTGCAGGAGAGTGATGTACTCCTACGACGATCCAAGAAATTGTAAACTACTCAAATTAGACCATCACAGTTGTTTTAGAAATAGCTGCGATGAGCTCGAAGAACACAAAAAAATTATTTTTACACCATTGTGGCATATGAACATGGATCAAACAATTTCTAACAAGAGAATGTTTATATGTGTAGGGTGCAAAATGGAATTTTCGTGGCAAGAACACACACATGATGTAGATGACGAGAGAGAAGCAACTAATCCTCAATGCTTGCAGGTCCTCTAGAACTGAGACCTCGTCAAATTCTTCCTAACGCCGCTATTGAGAGCACAATTAGACCTCTTAGAATTCTTAATTCACTCATGGAACCCAACAGAGGGTAAATTCATCATCCGAGGTCAGGAGGTTGAGTTTGACTCTACAGATATATATATTTTTTGACTGGTTTATCCCGACAAGGGGAGATACCCTACATGGGCAGTGTACGAATCATCGGAGAGTCCTTAGACATGTTGATTGCACGAGTGTGCCCAGGGGCACAAAAATCACCCACTAACAGGAATTTACATATTCCAACAGTGAATGATTTGTCACTACGTGTATTGTTGTTCACGATCACAAGGGCAGTAGGTTCTCAGGCTGAACCTGAGGTAACTAAAACACAACTACAATCGGCTTTAGATTGCCTCAATCCTACCATGTTTAACTGGGCAGATGCAATGTCTTTGAATATGAAGAGGCAGCTAACCAAATCCCAGAGAAGCGAAATGAAGCAGTTCGAGTACAGTTCAATTCTGATACCACTCATGCTGGAGTGGGTACCCATACTTTAGCTACAAGACATGTGAGTAGGGTGGCCCAAACCACGAGATACCCGAATCACTCAGTGGGCCCATGTGATGTCGCGAGGAGGTGGCAGCCAGCCAGTGTCGTGGGGACTTGACTTCATGGAGTGGCTACATCATCAGTAGGTGGTGGTTGAGGATTGGCCTTACGCAGGGATAGATTTCAATTGAGATTCGAACATGCTGCTTCCACCTAGAGAGCAGTGGGATGAGAGAGGCAACATACTTAAGTTGACCATCAAACTTTTTATTTTAATTTTTTATTGTTTTTTGGATTTTAAACATATATGCCCTAATAATTATACTCAACTTTTGCAGATATCGGACCTAAGAGACCAGTGGGTCTTGCTAGTATGGCTCGGAGGGAGAACAAAGAGCTTCCCTTGCCATCTCTAGGTGGAGATGCAGAGGAGGAGATAGCTCGAAACTTGTAGGGCTTGACTGAGGGAATCCCTGATTACCGAGCATTCGAGGATATCCCGAGAGAGTACCAACTACACACCGCAGGTGTGTCGAATAGGATCCATAGGTTGCTCAGACAAGTAGTTCGGGCAATGCTCTGCTATAGAGAGTAGCACCCAGAGTAGTCTCCTAGGGTTCCTTTTCTAGTGTTTTGAGAGACATGTGTCTCGGATTGTAACATGAACATACACAATATTTTTTGGACATATACATTATTTTTTTAGTGCATCGATGCGCAACACACAATATGCATCGATTTATGTTTTATGGTCTCTGCTTGTTATGTCTGAATGTTTGTCTATGGTTTATAATTTGTGCAAATGTCCACTTAATACATAATTTACTAATGCATCAGCTAATATTCATAAATATGTATAAAAGACAAAATACACAATAAGCAAGAAATCACTTAATGCACCAAACCAAAAATGGGACATCGGCGCATGGGTTCATTTTTTACAGAAGCTTGAACCATGGGGAACCATGATTAGATTCAGTTTCATTGTTTACACAAGCCTGAAATGAGAAACTATGCTTGACTAAGGTTCGCATGCCCCCAACATGATAAGCCAATTGAGGTACATGCCCCCCAAGCTTCATTGCATTCAATGAGGTGGATGTAATGAAGGTTTAATGATGAGATCTAGGAAATACTTGATTGGGATGTGACAAGATCTTAATCAAAGACTCAACTGACAAAAGGGAATTGTTTCATTTTTTAATGAGGTAGACACGGTGAAAGAACCATCCTCAAGACCCTTGTTTCATTTTTTAAAGAGCTTGACCCAAGACAAAAACTATGCTTATCACCCCTTGTTGCAATTTTTAGCGAGGACACAGGAACAAGCTATCCTCAGACTCCTTATTTCATCTTTTAAATGAGTTCGACACAAGATCAGAACTATCCTCAAACTCTTGTCCATGGGCCATACGATAACATGACTCCCAAGAGGTCTTCACTAGAAGGAAGGATGATGCTCTGGGAGGAACATAGGTCATTGGGCACCAATGATAGATCGAGTTCCAATGCCCCCAGTACATGATCTACGAGACCATCTACATGATCATCAACAGAGGGGGGGACAGAATGGGTAACCATGTAATTGACCTGTGGCAGGGAAGGTACTTCTTGCGAACAAGAACTGAGAGGGGATGATGGTTGTACAAGAGGTATCTGGTGACCAAAGAACGACAATTGATCTATAGTCACAATTCTTCCATCACGAGGAAAACAAATCACACGAAAAAGTGAAGAAATAAGAGCCCTCTTGACATAAATATAGTCACGGCCAAGGAGAAGACTGAAATCCAAGGCACCTTGGATGACCATCACGTCTATGCAGATAGTTTTGCCTCCCAAAGTAACCGGGAACTATGGTAGGATCCCCAAAGGTTGACTAGTTCATCCATCGAAAGCCAACAGATTCTGAGTAACAAACACAAGCTGTGGAGAGCCCAAATATTGCCAAGTAGTGGAAGGCATGAGGCTAACAAATGCACCTTGATCCAAGAGAGTGCCAAGTACTGCCTTATTATAGGTGAGCATGGTGATCTAGAAAGGCACATAAGATGGAAGGTGGAACACAGTCAATTGACTCCAGTCAAAGGAAACAATAGAACTACTTGGTGAGGGAATCATATGATTCCCCCCATGCACTATAGGAATCGAAGAAGGACTCCCTTGATCAGCTAGGATAGGAGGGTCATTCTTTGATTCAGGATAATCTGACGAGACGAGAAGAACATGAGCAGTATGATCATTATGCACTTCTGGAACAGAGTGAACAACTAGTGGTGAAACCAAGTCCACACTCTCTTCGACCAATGGTTGGTCAGAAACAGACATAACATGGTCAGGTTCAAGAAGAGCAATATGGACAAGAGATGAATCCAAGTCAATCTCCTGGTCAACCAAGAGAGGGTGAGAAGAGAGCCTCTGATAACCAATTGGAAGTTGGGGGGAAGGAGCTATAAGACTTTCCAAAATGGCAGAATCTTTATCCATGAGCAGACGAAGGTGAAGGAGATCGTCGCCTTCACACAGCCTACAAGGGAATCTAATCTTCCCTTTCTTCTTACCACTGCTAGTTGGGGGTGTGACACCGACATGAGCTTTAGAGGACAGTGAGGGATGAGCCAGATCATGAGACCATACATCTAAGATCCTAGGAATACTAGGACAATCATGGAGAAGATGGTCACCCTTGCACAATTTACAAGGAAATTTAACTTTCCGCAGAGGATCATAATTTTTTCTGATCTAATATGCACTCAAAGCAATAGTTGCACGGGTGGCCTTGTGCTTATCCACGTCTTCTTCTTCGTCTTCCTTCCTTTTCTTCTTCTTAACCTCCTGGTTACTGGATTTGGAACTATCACCAGGCAAAGTAGGAGAGGAGGATGAAGAAATAGGGGAAGAAGGCAAAGGCTCAACCTTGGAATCATTGTGTCGTGATTCAAACGAAGGAGTTAGTGGGGCAAGAGTCATGATGCTCGAGACCACTGAGGTTGAAAACAACCAAACGGGCAAACCAATGTTTAACCCAGGCAAAGACAACGTTGCCACATATGGAGCACCGGCATTTCCAAAAGAGGGAAAAGGAACGGGATTCCCATCTGGGGAAAGACATTGACTGGTAGACTCGGGGAATGTTGCCATTGGAAACGACCTTGAAAGTAACTCGCACTGTAACCAGGAATATTTCGTGGGCAGCAAATTTTACGACATTGAAACAAAACTGTGTCTTTTCATATTTCAAGAGTTGAGAAAATGACAAAAGGTGACTCTATCACTTTCGAATGTTTAATGAGCCTGAAAGGATAAGTGCTCAGATCTTCCTTTTACTTTTAAGGAGTCGAAAAGGAATGAAAGTGACTACTCTAGAGTACCAGACAAGAGTTTTACCAAAAAAATCACAAAACATCATATACACCTTGGTGATCAAATGAAAGAGAAATCACCAAGGACTTTCCCTACATCAGTCAATCTTCCTTAATGCTATTTTCGGTGTGTTATGATTTGTAAGGTGGAAAAATCAGCTTCCTATGGATAATAGGATGATAACCTAGTGGGGTCTCCCAATATATACTTGATGGTATGGGGAGCACGAATCCATACTAGTGGCTATTGAATCACAGAAGGAGGAATCACCCAACCTCAGTGAAAACAATAGTGACTAGGTTTAATGACATCAGAACACGTCTCCAGCTTAGGCCTCTAAATAAGTTTGCATTAGGTTCCAGTGCATTTTTAGGTTCATTCGATAAATTTTAAGAGTTAATCTTGGATTAAGTTTTATTTTTCAAGCCCTACCAAATGTATTTCAACAATTCCTAGGGTGCAACTACAATGAGTAAAAGACCATTCCTTTCCATGAACAACTACCTAAATGAGGGTAAGGAGTTCATTTCCAAGCGAATGCAAACCGAGACAAGAAAATGCAAGAACATTAGTACATGAAAGCAACCCAATCACTAGGAAACACAATGCATCAATGCACTTATCTGTAACTACTAATGAAAGATTTGAAATTTGCTTCTAATTTCTCAATCACGAAAAATTCAATAATGCAAATGCGCTTTCACTTTCATATGTTGTATGAATGCAATATTTTTTATTTTTGGAATTTAATGACAAATAAGCAAATGCAAGCCTACTGATTCAAACAAATGTAATCTATGTTTGATAACATGGAAATCAAATCAATATGAGAAACTGGTTCAATAACTAAACACTAGAAACCAATAAAAAAAAGACAAGCAGTAGAAAAACCTCAAACAAATCAATTAGAATGGTTGTGGACAAATCTTAGATGGATGAGTAACCCAAACAAATGACTTCTTGATGAAACCTTGAAAAGATTTAGGTCACACAGTCTAAAAACACAAGACTCAGATAAATGAAACCAAAGAGAAAGTGCGTTAACCAATACAGTTAACACAAGTGTGATAAGAGACAAGAGACAATAGGGGACAAGTAGTGCTAGCTAATCCAGGACGTAAGGCTGTGAAAAACAACCTTACAAGAATCATTTCAGGGGGTGAACTAGCAACCTGAGACAAAAACCAAATCGTCACAAGTACAAAGCTAGCAATTGAGCAATGTCGTCACAAGTGTACACTTGTCTTCAGCGACGGTCCAATTTCAAGAATCATCGCAGCTGTATGATGGGATATCCATGACGTACAGCTTGACCAAAGAGGATAGGCATGACTCGTCACAGTTGTTAAGCTATAAACAGTGACAATCTCAATTAAGTGAAAAAAACAATGCAAAAACACCTGAAGGAGACCAAACTTATCTCTCAGATAATGAGAGGGAATACCAGATTGACTCACGTAACCCAGAACACTAATGGCTTAGCCCCAAAACCAAGAGACACTATGTAATTCAATCAAGAACAAAACAAGAGACAACACACAAAGGATTCCCCAGTGGAGTCACCAACTTGTGATGTAGGTAATGTTCCCTCTATGGAGAGAGGAAACCCCTCTAGCCCTAGAGTGGGTCTAGTCACAGAAAGACAAAACAAAAGCTAATTTCCTTAAATAGTCATTGTTGAAAGACCCTACCTCAAATCGGTGTTCAATGGAGCTTTCATTTCACTGCTTCAGCTATCATTTCCCTTTCCTTGATGAGCGATTCACCTGAAACAACACAAGAGAACAACAGAAAACATAATAGAGTACAACAATGATGTATTCACCTACAGAGTCAAGGAACCATAAGCTATCAAATATATTTTACACCTGACATAGTAAATTGCCATTGATTGTATTAAAATGAATAAAAGCAAAGCTTACACCAAGCCTTGACATCGCAAGCTTCCTCAAAGGGTCCAGCCAGTATGTTTCTTCAAGAATTCACTCTCAAAAGGGTCTCCCAAGAGGTTGATAACTCTCTCTCTCACTCAAAAGCACTAGTGCAAGACTAAGGCATCTACAACCAACTTCTATATTGTCAATAATTCACACTGCAAACTATCAATCTCACACCAAAGCTAGCTAATTTGCTCCATACCAAAAAACTAGTTGATCATAGCAATGGGGAGTGCTTTTATAAGAGGAGGAGCCTCCATAAATGAGGTAAAGGGAGATTATCTCCAAGTTAGGCTTCTCAAAAGGTGGAACTACCATCCCAAAGGAGGAAAGGCAAACTCCCTTGACCCAACAACCAGTTCCAAAACCACCCAGAAGCATTTTGTTTGAACTAATTCACCATATATGGGTCATTGTGAGTCAAACACTAGGACTCAGAGATGACGCCATGGGGAAATAGTATATCTAGGGCTATCACTACAATAAGGATATTGAGGACTTTCGATGAGCCCTAAAATCCGACCATCGCAGAGAACATATGTACCCTTGTGACGACGTCACGATGTTTTAGTTCATTACAGGAAATCACCGCAGGAAAAATGAGGTTTACTTGTGACGATCTTGAAACATGGGTAAAAAGGGTCAATATTTAGGATTTAAAGATCACTTGCTAATCTTCTTAAATGATTGGGAAGATGTAAACACATTTGTTTGAGGTATGACACAAAGAAGATGTCACTCAAGGACTGACTTTATCCGAGATCAGGGGATATAGGGTTAGTGAAAAATTACTATGTAACAGATGGTTGCACCCATGCCTGGATCCATTTACATGATCATTCTCTGGATGGTTTTTTCCATACCATGATTCACATATCATTTGACAGAGTTTTTAGTTATGTATATGTATCTGTACTTGCTTGCAGGTTTTCCAACGACGGATTCTAGTTTCCCACACTGATTCATAAAGCACTTCATCCCTTACTCTAGTTCGGCCTTCATGCTTTAGGGGGAATCTGTTGCACAACATTTTGTCACTATCCCTATACTCCCCATTGCTTGATCCTGGATGACCTCTACATTGAACCCTACGTTCTTTCCCTTCATGAACTCCCATTGTGTCACTCTTCATGAGAAGAACAATTCCCTTTTGCACCATTTCCCCAAAATATTTTGTTTTCCCCAGTTTACAAGACTGGTGCTAATGACCCTTGTTCTCCTCATGCCGATTTGTAGGGGTTAACATTGTCCCTAGTGTTGACTAGAGCGACTGAGCCTTGTTCCAGTCACGCCAATCCTCTTTTGGAAATTTCTTTAAATAAAGAGCTGAAGCTTCCAACTCTAGAAGCTTCGTAATGGAAGTCTGGTAAATGGTTGGGCCAGATGGAGTCAAGCATGTCAATTTAGGCTCCTTTCCCCTATAATATGGAACCAACTCAAGAGGTAAGACCTTCTCCCATGAGAAGAGGAGCCATCTCCAATCCATCCATGCGATATAAACCTCCCTTTTTCCCAAGCACAAGCTAGTGTTGTAGTGTTAATGTTGGTGTGCTAGTGCTAATTAAGTTTGGAGTAAACATCAATCTATTCATAGTTCTAGCTCTCTAGTTGTGTGTGAGGGAGAAGTGTGAATTTGGTTTAGTGTGAAGCCTAAAGGGAAGAGCCTTAAAACTATCATTGTTGAGGCCATCATGGAATGCTAGTGGAAGTGTGTGGGAACCTAGTTTTGTCAGAGGAGAATAGCAACGTCAAGGCAATGGTTGTAATATCTTCTTGATTCAATATATATGCAACTATAAATTGATTTCCTACATAATCTGTCATCTCAAATGTTTATGGATTAATGTTTCTTGACTTGTTAATTAATTTGAATTACAATTTGTCTATTATCACGATTGTTGTTTGTTGTTGTTTACTTGTTTCAGGTGTTCGAATATGGAAATGGGAAATAGCTAGAATAAGCAAGCAAGGTCATCACCAAACAGGATAAGAAGCTAAGAGGTAGGCCCTCTTGATTGGTTATAACCTAAGGAAATCTTCCATAGAATGTATCGGTTGTGGCTAGACCCATTATTGAGCTAGAGGAGTTGTTTATGTCCGCACTCATAATTTTACTTCACCATAAGGTTGATTGACTTTATCCTCCCCCCATCGCAGTTCTGTTTTGCAGCATAACTTTTATCTTAGGGTCTTCCTCGCAGGGCTCAGCCCTCATCATTTGGAGGTTCTGCGTCAGTTGTGGAGGTTGCACCCCTTTTTCACGAATCTTAGCCAACAATATTAGGCAATCCTCAGTTGCCTGGTCAAATTGAGTAGATTAGCATCTTGAAAATCACATCGGATTTGGACAGTCCCTCGTGTAGTGTCCTGAGCCTCTATAATTTTAACAAATCAGTTGTCCTCGGCCTCTCCCAGGCCCTCCTCCACCTCGGCCTTTGTTGCACCCCTGATAATCACCTCGCATTCCCATAACACTTTGGTCTGGAGGTCGTGTTTCTGTTTACACCCTGTATGTAGGTGTCATGTCCATCATCAATTCATAGCTTCTACAATTGTGCTCATTATGGCCTATTGATTAATAGAAATTTCAAAAGAGTTGTTGTGGTGTCTGCACAAATTTCTGCACCAAATAGCAATTGTCAGTCACATGTTTCCTAGCCACCTAGCATATAGCACACCATAGCAAAAACCCTTCACTTGGCCCTACCACGGCCTCTGGTCATAGAGGCATTGGTCCTCTTGCTACAACATAGTTTGCAAAAACTGGGCAGTGATCCTTTTCATGCCTCTAACCATTGCATTTTATGCACCACACTTCTTCACGCACCTCTAGCCTAGTTGTTATGTCCTGCTTCAGACTTTGCATTTCAAGTTAAAGGTTTTGCATCTGTGCATGAATCTATTGAACCCCCATATTATCATCCTTCATTGGTGTCTCATGAAGCCTCATCGTGATTTCCAGTGATTCTACCTAGGTCCCAATCTTCTGTTGTGATAATGAAACCCTTAGGTGGGGGAGGAGCTGAGGCCACAAACCATTCATGGTGCTGCCCATCAGTTAGGTTCATGTTGGCTTCACAGATTGTACACTTCATTCTTTGATCCAAATCCCAGGGCATCTCCCCCAACTTCATCATGATCTCCTTGAATCATACAATCTACTGTGCTTGAGACTTAGGTCTAGTGAATTCGTTATTCAGCACGACCTGGATATCTACCAATGTGGACGTTGGGTTATCAGTACTATAATTAATGTACCACATTAGTACGTGGTCCTACAGAGCACTAACCAGTGTGCCTTTCTTCATTTTGTCATCCGTGATACCCTGGGCTTCCCATACAAACTTTACGACGAACCAAAAGTGGTATAGATCTTCATTCCCTACGCCCTTGAATATAGGTAGTTTTACGCAGTTCTCCATATTGAACAATGGAGGTGGCAGTTGTGTGGGTGATGGGCTGAGCGGTGGAGGCAAGGTTGGAGGTGGTGTAGAGGGATGGGATGGGGGTGGAGGTGGTGTAGGTATTCACGGGAACCCTTGTCTTATCAATTGACTAACGCTCAGGGAAAAAGTTTATGGTGCTCCTTCGTCATCATTCAAATGAGGTCTGATTAGCAGACTATACTCAGGACCTTTTCTTCCTCCGTCCCTGAAAGGTTTTCCACTTCGCATAGCTACAAACATCAAGGTAACCACATAACCCATTGTTCACACAACAACATCTTAATACAAGTATTTAAAAATTTTAAATACTTACCTCACATTCCTTTAACGAAGTGGCACTCTGCTTCAATGTAACTGAAAGATGTATTGACCACGAACTCTGTCACAAATCCTCCTATGATGTGTTCAAGCCAATGGTTGACGGCATCTGAGATCCTATCTTCAGAAGCTTCCAATCTCCTTACTAACTCCTCTGTCCAAACAATTAGATTGTTAAGCCTCCACCTTCCTTGGCAATCTGCCAGCTTCACAATCCACTCTTATAACTCAACAGGGAAGGAACAGAAGAAGATTTCATGTATTTTTGCGTACAGGTATCTGTCCAACCACTGTTCTTTCATCAATTGCAGATTCTTGCTTTCTTGCACTGCGAATTCATGGATCTTTCTATCGAACCAAGTTTTGATTTCTTTCTTAGTTTGATTCCAATGATACAACATCACACATCTCATTATGCAAATCCCGGTCCTGGCAACAAAACCATTTGTTGGCTCGATGGGTCCTGACCCAGGTTCAGAGTTAACTTTACCAAACAAATCCCTACACTATTGGCCCCTTCGGCATCAATCTGCGAAGCGCGGACTGAAGTCTCAACCGAAGTAGTATGGGGAGATGTTGGAACCAATTTTCCACAACCAAAGATGTTTATGATGTCATTTTATGCCCTAACTTTGCCTTCGTGCAGATCAATCAGCCTTTTAGGTCTTATTGATATACTTCTCTTAATCACCCTTAGACCTTCATGAAGGTCTACAACTGCCTTCCGCACACCCTAAACAGGTGAATCTACAGCATACACACCTTTGTAATCACTCCTAAGTCTTTTATTTCCCAGATCCAGTACTAGAGATTTTATAAACACATATATAGCAAAAACAACTAAAAAATCACAAAATTAAAAATTGATTTTTTACCTTCATTGTTGAAATCCTCCCCATCTGGTAGTAGCATGTCCATATCTCCACTGAAGTCAGTACCACTATATGGCCAATCCTCCACAACGATCAGCAGTCATCATCTCCATGAAACGAAGGCGGGCCTATAAGACATATGTTGGCCTTTAATGATCCTAGGCATCAAATGGCTCCAACAGGCCATCCGTGGGTCTCGTGGCATCGGAGAATCTACCTCAATTAGTTGGTACTAGAGCAGTAGTACCCGTTCCAAGAAAAAGGTCACTAGTATGAATCCAAAACAAAATTGCTTCAGATTCCCCGCCTTAGCTTTTGTCAACTGGTGCTTTATGTTGATTGTTGAGGAGGTAAATCCCCTCTGTGGACAAAGGTGATCCCTACTAGCCCAGACCGGGTCTAGCAACAATCATACAACGCTACCGCGCAAATTCCTAATTGCAAATTAAAGACCAATGATGAGGGCCTACCTGGATTCCAATGCTAGTGCTTGTAGAAGAGGTGACGCTCCCGTTCCTTTGCTCCAACAGATCACGATCCCCACAATCTCCGTGAATGGACACCTGCACATACAAAGAATGACACAAACACAAACATAAAATCCAGCATATGCAACTATATATCAGTCAGAAAGGATATAACTCATCATCATTACAAATAACAATAAGAGTGGAATGTTATGTAAAAAATTAGTTAATTCTACGTTTATTGTTTAATTTTAGGTTTAGTTAGACGAAAGGGCACAATCATAAGATCATGCCCTTTCCCAAATGGTGCCCATGGCGGTATATAAGCCAGGCAACCCATTGTAAATGATCATCATCTGTAATTCATTTATTAATAAAAGTATTTTTATATATATCTTTGTTTATCCAGAAGTTTTCCGCTTCATTTGGTATCAGAGCCACGTTTGGTTGATCACCAGGGCTTTGGCTAACAACCTATCATCAACCTTGTTGTTGTCATAATTGAAGTGTTTTGCTATATATTGGGAGATTCTCCATTTTTTTTAGGTCCTTGGCCATTTGCTACTAATTAAAAAAAAAGTAATAATAAAGAAAAAATAAGAAGGGTATATATATAAAAAAAGAGGAAAGGAAATAATATATTCTTAACAAAAAAAAAAAAGTAAAAAGATATACTATATATATATATATATATATATAGATATATATATATATATATAAAATATATATATATATATATATATATATAAATATTATAAAAGGTTTTACATTATTGATAATAAAGATAAGCGGGAATCTTTTCAAGTATATTTAAGAATTTTTATGTGGAGAAGTTCTTACGTGAAAGGTGAAAGGTAAATATTACCTTTACAGGAGGTTTTAATAAAAACAACCCATGGTATTTTAAAAAGTAAAAGATATTTTGATAGCATTGGAGAAAAAAGGTGTGATCTAAATAATTTTAATTGTTCAAATCTAAAGATTGTGACTGTACCAAGAGTCACATCTCATACAAATTTTCCGAGAAAAAAAATATTATCATAATTATAAAAAGGGATACTATATAAACCTTATATAGTTACATATAAAAGGAAAAGCGGGTCTAAAAAAAATTATATATAAAGTTTCTTATTATTAAATTTTTAATATATAAAATTAAATTATATTAATTTTATTTATATATTAAAAATATTATTATATAAAAATTATAAAAAAAGTGAGAGAGAGTATTTAAAAAAAAGGTGCATAAACGATAAGTTTTGAAGAGTAAAAAGCTTTAAGGTATTTAAAAAAGAAAAAAGAAAAAAAAAAGAGAAGTAATTAAAAAAAAAAAAACCCTTTCGCTGGCAAATAAATACATGCCCCCGCAAACGCGCTCAATGTCGACAATGACAATGGTGGATTTCCAAAAAAAAATTGGTTGACGCAGAGCATAAGATAAATAACAACCACGATGAGGTCAATAAAAAACTTGAGGAGAAAGCAAACAAAATCAAAAATATTCAAGATACGACAAATCGAATAGAGATAAAAATGGAAAGTCAACACATCCAAACAGAAGTAAGCATCAAAGAGGTCTTAACAATGCTAAAACTTCTGCGTAAAAAGTCAAATTGTACACCCGAAGAGCTACTAAAAGAAAGTGAAGAGAATCAAGAACACCTCTCATCAGATTCAACAAAGTCAACAGATTCTCATGAAAAGGTTGAATCCCCAAAAAAATCAGCGACACCCCACCAAGAAGCAAGTAACATAGCCTTTACAAACAAGTAACTTTGGGATACCCTCACTAATCAAGACCCCTTTTTTTCTCAACCATTAGCCACATACCAAAGGAGGGCAAAGGTCGAGATGCCTAAATTCGATGGAAACGAAAAAAAAAACAATGTTGCATGGATAAATAAAGCAAAAGAATACTTTTAGATATATGACATCACTGATGATGACGAAAAACTCAGACATGCATCTATGAAAATGGAAGGAGAAGCATACAACTGGTATATGTGGTGGAAAAAAACAACACACGTCATTAGCTGGAGAAAATTTAAAGATGCATTTTTTAAAAGATTCCAAGGTGTAAGAGAAGAAGAATTCTTTTCAAAACTCATCAAGTTACGACAAAAAGGAAGTGTGGACGAATACACTCAAGAATGGGAGACCTTAGTAACACGAGTACCTAGGTTATCAAAATCTCGTTTGATTCAATCATACATCTCAGGACTAAAATCCCATTTACAAGCAGAACTTGAGATGCATGACATTACATCAATAGAAGTAGCAAGATGAAAAGCAAAAACAACTGAAAAGAAATCCGAACCAATATTTTGGTCAAAAGCGAAAAAAACATATTCAAGACGAAGGATTCCTCAGTATATGGACTCCAATAATACAAGATACATTCCACCACATCGTCGTGAAGATGAAAAATATAATGTGGAAATGTAAAGGATAAAAGAGGGTAAATATAAACATTGTGGTGAGAAGTGGGACCCCAAACATAGATGTGCTAAAGGAAAAGAACCAAAGAACCTATATAATTGTGAAGCAACCAATGATTCAAACAATGAAGATTATGACATAGAAGAAACGTAAGATGCCCTAAAATTCTCACCAGAATTAGATGACGGAAGTACTCCGCAAGTGTCATTATCAGCCATGACAGGTATATCACAACCTCAGACCTTAAATTTAAAAGGACACATAAAGAAGAACAATGTAGTGGTTCTCATCGACTCTGGAAGCACACAAAATTTTCTAGATGCGACTGTGGCCAAGAAACTCAATATCTTTTCATTTCCCTTACCAAACATGAAAGTGATGATAGCTAACGGTAAGAAGATTGAAAAGGTGGGGAAATTCCATAAGGTCAATTTGCAGATTCAAGACTTTAAATTAGAGTCTCCATTCTTCACGGTACCATTAGGAGGAGTAGATGTAGTCTTAGGCATCCAATGGCTACGAACTTTAGGTACTTATGCTGCCAACCATCAAGTAAAATTTATAAAATTCAAATGGGGAGGTCAGAAGTACAAACTACATGGATTCCAAGCACCAGAAAATCATGTTGTTTCATCATCTCAAATGATGAAACTGAGTCGAAGAAGAGCACCTACTTATGCAGTACAATGTCATCAATTAGAAATGTTATCTACAAATATGACCAAAGAAGAGTCACCAGAAATGCAAGATCTAATTCAGAAGCAGGAAATAGTATTTCAAGACCGACCTATGAAAAAGCCATACTGATATCCACATCACCAAAAATCGAAAATTGAGAGACTAATTCAAGATATTTTACAGTGTGTGACTTTGATCATTTTGGAATATATAATCAAGTGGAGAAACTTACCGAAGAAGACACTTCTTGGGAGAATGAATCATTTTTTCAACAACATCTGTCGTTGCGTATGCTTTGAGGACAAAGCATTCTTTCAAGAGGAAGGCAATGTTCTGTAAAAAATTAGTTAGTTCTAGGTTTATTGTTTAATTTTAGGTTTAGTTAGATGAAAGGGCACGATCATAAGATCATGCCCTTTCCCAAAGTGTGCCCATGGCGGTATATAAGGTAGGCAACCCATTGTAAACGATCATCATCTGTAATTCATTTATTAATAAAAGTATTTTTATATATATCTCTGTTTATCTGGAAGTTTTCAGATTCCCCACCTTAGCTTTTGTCAACTGGTGCTTTATGTTGATTGTTGAGGAGGTAAATCCCCTCTGCGGACAGAGGCGATCCCTACTAGCCCAGACCGGGTCTAGCAACAATCATACAAAGCTACCACGCAAATTCCTAATTGCAAATTAAAGACCAATGATGAGGGCCTACGTGGATTCCAACGCTAGTGCTTGTAGAAGAGGTGACGCTCCCGTTCCTTTGCTCTGACAGATCACGATCCCCGCGATCTCCGTGAATGGACACCTGCACATACAAAGAATGACACAAACACAAACATAAAATCCAGCATATACAACTATATATCAGTCAGAAAGGATATAACTCATCATCATTACAAATAACAATAAGAGTGGAACCATAACAATAGTCGTTTATTGATAATAATCAAAGAAGAATACAACCATAGTTCTGACGTTAGATTCTCCTTTGGCCGGGTGATCAGCAGCACATGTCTTGTAAAGCTTGTTGGGAGTAGGAACAAGCCTCTCTCTCTTTGGTTATTGGGCAAGAATCTCCTTACTTAGATTTGGCCTTATGGGAATGAAGAAGGCACTTGTAGCATGAAGCTCTTGGAAACTTGACAATTCTAAATCTCTGGAACTTTGGAACTCTGGAACTAGCTTGCCAAGGAAAATGGACAAGCTTTTATAGATGGAGGAAGGGGAGTTGGGATCATCCACAATAATCATTGGATTGGCTCTATCACTAAAGAAGCTTCCATGAAAGTTGGAAAACCACTTCCTCTCTATGGAGATTCGAAACCAAACCACCCAACTCAAGATAGATTCAGTCCAGGAATTTGTTAGGATGAATCTTCTGCTATTTGTTTGTTAAAAAACACCACTGATTATGGTTGGTGTGAGTGCGACTCTATGACAGAGTGCCAACTAGCACGCCCTCTTTGGAGGATTTCCCCCATTGGCACGAGGGCTGCACTATGGAACCATGCCAATGGAAAAAGGGCTATTTTTAGGGGTTTTAAGCAGGAGATGTCTTCAGGGCAAATGAAGTTCAAGTTCAAGGGAATTCAATGCAAGTGTTTGCAGGTCATGTCACTTCTCATAGGTCTCGGAATGAGTCCTCCAAGATGCGGGAGAGGGGTAACAGGGACGGTGACAAATTGTTGTGTAACAGATGCCCCCTAAAGCATGAGGCCCGAGAGAGAGAGGGGGTGAAATGCTTTACAAGAACATGTCCAACCAAAAACACTACTGCCGGAAAACCTGCATGGAGAAGTACAACTGATATCTCAAGAACATGATATATGTGGTATGGGCACAACCATCCATAGCAGAGTACATAAGAATCTAGATCCGAGGTATGGACGCAGCCATCTAGTGAGGATCGATAAGTAGACTCAGGCATGGTCGCAGCCATCCAGTGAATAAGTCATGTAACAATCACAATAATCCACAAAATCACAACCTAGATCCCAACAGACAAAATCCAGGGTCGTGCACTCCATCTCGACCCGAACAAAGTACAGGTTCAAGCATGGGAGTCGAAGTTGAACATGCAGGAACATCGTCTGATTACCAGCCAATGATGAAATTTGTTAACAGACGCGAGAGGTACCACCAATAATGAAAATGGCCCTCAAGGTACTATAGGTACAATCTATGGTGTGCAAATCAGTGAGCTGGCGTCGAACACCCGTAGAATCATTTGATCAGAGGCCAATGATGAAAACCTCGCGTCGAACGTGAAGAACCTGCCATTGAGGCATGTAGGCTCCAAGGCACCCAAAGGGAGTCTCTAGGTCAACTTCCTGGATAATGAGCTAAATTCGACAAGAATTGACCTTGATCGAAGGTAGGCCATAGTGTTTCCCACATCATCGATGCAAGACAGAGGAGGATAATATTTTTTGTGAATCAGGATTATGTGAGTTATCAGAGAGAGGTTGATTATTTCACAGAGGTCAACTTCTCTTAAACATATTGGCGGCACGACAGTGGACATGGTAGTATTTGACATCAAATGATCAGAGGTCATGGTGACAAGGCAATGAGCAGATGAGAGGTCAAACAGGATCACCCAAACCCATGGAGGCAAGTGAGATATGAGATGTCCCCACCTAGACACGAATGCGGACAAGTGCCATGTTCAAGAGTGACATACTGCCGACACAACAATGATTTTGGTTTCATTTTCCCCACCATTTTTGGTGAGTACCCCAGTTATTTTTATTAACAAGCTTGACGGGGATAGCATATGCTTATAAAGTGTCATTTCAACAGAATCCAATGTCATCAAGTTTTAACAAGTCTGACAGAGGAAGAACTTGGCATCTTTTCATGTTTAGAGAGTTTGAAAAGATAGCAAAAAGTAAACTCTAGGGGTGTCCTTTTTCGTAAAGTTGTGTCTCTCGAGCCCGAAAAAGTATAAAACAATGCTCGAAAGAACCGCCCGACCATTACGATCGAGTATTTTTCATGATTAGTGATTTCTACCTGAAAAAGTAAAAAAGTGATTGAAACCACGTCGTTTCGTAACCATTAACGAGCCTGAAACGACAAGGGCCCGACAATCTTTTTGTCTTTACACAGTCAAAAAAGAGTTTAAATATGACTGCCTCTTATTTACGTTTAATGAGTCAAGAGGAATAACTCGGAAATCTTTTCATCTTTAAATGGTCAGAAAAGAGATGAAAACAGACCTCCATTTTTATTCTCTTTAACGAGTCAAAAAGGCAAAAACTACTCGGCAATCTTTTCATATTTTACGAGTCAGAAAAGATCTTAAAGGTGACTCTTCCTAGAGGAACGAGTGGTATAAAGGGTAGCAACTGGTTCCGGCAATGGTGGAACTGCTCAAAACATGTAATGGTCAAGAGGCTGGCTAACAAAACCACTCTTAACTACAGTCCCTCAGGAAAGGAAAACAAGCAAGTGAAAGAATATGATCGGCCAAAGAGATGGTGGCGATGGGATGAAAACAACCAAGGCTCATCTAACAGAATTTAGCGGATAAAGACAGCAATCACGACATGTACATCGGGTATGGGTTCATTTTTACACAAGCTTGAACCATGGAGAACTCTGCTTGGATTCGGTTTCATGTTTACACAAGCTTGAACCATGGAGAACTCTGCTTGGATTCGGTTTCATGTTTACACAAGCTTGAAATGAAAAACTATGCTTGTTATAAGTTTGCATGCCCCCAGCATAAGGATGCAAAACGAGGTACATGCCCCCCAAGCTTCATTGCATTCAAAAAAGTGGATGGAATGAGGTTCACTTTCGAGATCTTGGAAAGACTCGACTTTTATTTTACGAGATCTTAATCAAAAGACTCGATTTGGAAGGGGAGTTGTTTCATTTTTTAATGAGCTTGACACAGTAAAATAACTATCCTCATAACCCTGGTTTCATGTTGTAACGAGCTTGACACAAGATCAGGAACTATGCTCGAGTAGACCCAGTTTCATTTTTTAAGGAGCTTGACATAGGAAAGTGAACTATGCTCTGAATGAACTTCATCATAGTGAACAAGAAGTTGTTGCTCCCAAGAGTGTCACTCCTGGTGGAAGGATCACATCTTGGAAGTCGGGACCCAATGCCACCAGGACACGATGCATGACGGCGGCATCAGTAGATATAAGCACGGGATAAGTAGCCACGTCCGAAAAGGATCAAAAGTGACTACTCTGGAGAACTAGGCAAAAGGTTTACCAGACAATCCATAAAACTACATATACACCTTGGCAGTCGTATGAAAACCAAGGACTTTCCATACGACAGCCAATCTTCCTGAATGTTATGTTCGGTGCGGTACGGGTCATAAGGCGGCAGACACGGCTTACTATGGATAAAGGATGATAACCTAGTGGGGTATCCCCATATACTCGACGATACATGGGAGCATAATTCCGTACTAGACCACTATTGAGTCACATAAGGAGGAATCACCAAACCTTGAGTAGAAACAAAAGTGACTAGGTTTAACGACGTCGAAGCACGTCTCTAGCCTAGATCTCTAAACGATGTGTGTTATGTTCCAATGCGTTGTTAGATTCATTCAGTCAAGAGGAATAACTCAGCAATCTTTTCATCTTTAAATGGTCATAAAAGCGCTAAAAGCAGACCTCCATTTTTATTCTCCTTAACGAGTCAAAAAGGCAAAAACTACTCGGCAATCTTTTCATATTTTACGAGTCAGAGAAGTGCTTAAAGGTGACTCGTCCTAGAGGAAGGAGTGGTATAAAGGGTAGCAACTGGTTCCGGCAATGGTGGAACTCCTCAAAACATGTAATGGTCAAGAGGCTGGCTAACAAAACCACTCTTAACTGCGGTCCCTCAGGAAAGGAAAGCAAGCAAGTGAAAGCATATGATTGGCCAAAGAGATGGTGGCAATGGGATGAAAACAACCAAGGCTCATCTAACAAAATTTAGCGGATAAAGATAGCAATCACGAGATGTACATCAGGTATGGGTTCATTTTTACACAAGCTTGAACCATGGAGAACTCTGCTTGGATTCGATTTCATGTTTACATAAGCTTGAAACAAAAAACTATGCTTGTTATAAGTTCGCATGCCCCCAGCATAATGACACAAAACGAGGTACATGCCCCCCAAGCTTCATTGCATTCAATAAAGTGGATGGAATGAAGGTTCACTTTTGAGATCTTGGAAAGACTCGACTTGTATTTTACGAGATCTTAATCAAAAGAGTCGATTTGGAAAGGGAGTTGTTTCATTTATTAATGAGGTTAACACAGTAAACGAACTATCCTCATAACCCTGGTTTCATGTTGTAACAAGCTTGACACAAGATTAGGAACTATGCTCGAGTAGACCCAGTTTCATTTTTAAGGAGTTTGACATAGGAAAGTGAACTATGCTCCAAATGAACTTCATCATAATGAACAAGAAGTCGTTGCTTCCAAGAGTGCCACTCTCGGTGGAAGGATCACATCTTGGAAGTCGGGAACCAATGCCCCCAAGACACGATGCATGACGGTGGCATCACTAGATACAAGCATGGGATAAGTAGCCACGTCTGAAAAGGATCAAAAGTGACTACTCTGGAGAACTAGGCAAAAGGTTTACCAGACAATATGTAAAACTTCATATACACCTTGGCAATCGTATGAAAACCAAGGACTTTCTGTACGGCAGTCAATCTTCCCGAATGCTATGTTCGGTGCGTTATGGGTCGTAAGGCGGCAGAAACAACTTCCTATGGATAAAGGATGATAACCTAGTGGGGTCTCCCCATATACTCGACGATACGTGGGAGCACAATTCCGTACTAGACCACTATTGAGTCACAGAAGGAGGAATCACCCAACCTTGAGTAGAAACAAAAGTGACTAGGTTTAACAACGTCGGAGCATGTCTCTAGCCTAGATCTCTAAATAGTGTGCGTTATGTTCCAATGCGTTGTTAGATTCATTCATTCAAGAGGAATAACTCGAAAATCTTTTCATCTTTAAACGGCCAGAAAAGAGCTGAAAGCAGACCTCCATTTTTATTCTCTTTAACAAGACAAAAAGGCGAAAACTACTCGGCAATCTTTTCATATTTTACGAGTCAGAGAAGAGCTTAAAGGTGACTCGTCCTATAGGAACAAGTGGTATAAAGGGTAGCAACTGGTTATGGTAATGGTGGAACTACTCAAAACATGTAATGGTCAAGAGGCTCACTAACAAAACCACTCTTAACTGCGGTCCCTCGGGAAAGGAAAACAAGCCAGTGAAAGCATATGATCGTCCAAAGAGATGGTGGCGATGGGATGAAAACAACCAAGGCTCATCTAACAAAATTTAGCGAATAATGACAGCAATCACGAGATGTACATCGGGTATGGGTTCATTTTTACACAAGCTTGAACCATGGATAACTCTGCTTGGATTCGGTTTCATGTTTACACAAGATTGA
>APFE031452567.1:0-21397 GCA_000404065.3 Pinus taeda
TAACTGAAGCTACAATCCATGCTTATCCTCTTCTGCTTCTTGTAGTATTATTCTCATTTCAACATTCTTTTCTTGAATTCTCTCATTGATCTCCTCAAGTTCTTGAAGCTATGCATTCTTTTATCATCTTCCTATTATTTGTACAACAACCACAATCACAATAGCTATGATATTCAACTTATCACCTGAATCAAAACCTAGGTCATGTTGCACCGTAGTAATAGTTTTCTGCTTCCTTTTTCCACCATACTTCTTAGGCTTCAACTCTCGATGCAATTTCCAATAGTCCTCCTCACCATGCCCTTCTTTCTTGCAATGAGTGCAAGAGGTATTTTGTTCCTTTCTCTTTGTTGTCACTATATTCTTTGCATGGTCGTCTTGTTCATGTTTTCCCCTATTTAAAGGTAAATTTATTTCACATTAGCTTCATCAAGAGTAGTGGTATCAAACAACAACAATGAATGCTAAAGATAATTGTGTGAAGTGACAATATATTTCATCAAAGTATCTAGTGAGTATAAATGAATATTTAATGCCAATTCCTACTTCTTAAACTCCTATGTAAAAATTTGAACATTTTGACCTTTTCTTTGTCTCAAATGTTTCCACTCCATCATGAATTTTTGATGGTAACACAATGTATAAAATTTTCCTCTTAATGTAAAAACAAACTCAAACCATGAATAAAGGAGTTTACCATTATTCTTACTACCTTTCTAAAGTTTTCTCTCCCACCATACAAGAGTTTTGCCTCCCAGTCGAAGAGATGACAACTAGATCTTTTCTTCATCCTCTTTGATCTATTGTATATGAAAATACACTTTGATCTATCTAATCCAATTGTTTATCTTTTCTACATTATCTTCTCCATTGAATATAAGCAAATCAAATTTCACATCTAGCTTAAAAAATGGATTTTTAGAAGCATATCTATGATGTCTATTTGAATGATGAGAATGAGACGAATAAGAACAAGAACATTCACTTGAATATGGAGATGTAGGTTCAAGAGGTTCTCCTCCATTTCCTTGATTTATCGAAGCACTGTCCTCTTCCTTCTCTTTCTTTTTCTTTTCCTTTTTTGCTATTCTCTTCTCATAATTTGCAACAATTTATCTACCATGTCTTCCATCCTATAGAAATATTTATGGAAAGGTTTCTCATTCTCAGTGTGGACATCATCATTCTCCATTTTCTTTCTTCGTGTTACATTTCCAATCTCAGGGTCAAAAGACTTGAGTTTTCCTTCACCCTCTTTGAGTTTGACCTTGGTTATCATCCACACATAACTCACATCAATAGAAAGACCGCTCTGATACCAACATGATCTAGGAGCTTTACTTTGTTTGATGTTAGCATAATTGCATAAAAGAGCATGTAAAAACCAATTTTGAAAACACTTAAAGAGGAAGCAACATAAAAGGAAAACATAAAGATTATTCACCTAATTTTCAATAATGGAGTTCACCCAATTTGCGTTACGTCTCTCGAAACAACTTCAAATTATAGAGGCTTCCTAATTCATCTGACCAAAAAGAAAGGAAAGTGCATGGAAAAATAAGTCATTATACCTCTATTTCTTGGAGTAAACTGAAAATGGGATTTTCAAATCCTCAATCTCAGTATAACAGTGAAACCATTGAAATTCAGAGTAAAAAGAGTATAAACTCAACTATATTCCACCATCGTTAACTCTAGGACCCCTAAGGAATCTTCAATATTCTATAGCAACATTTAAAGAGAATATTCTAGATAATATTCTAAGGAATATTCCTTGGGAATATTCTCTCAAAATATGTGCTTGTGAAGTTCTAGATACACAAGCTTTTCCCTATCTTGGTTCCAAACTAATCTCAATTCCATGGCCTGACAACCTCATCAATCTTCTCCTCCATTGCATTTGAATGAAATGAACAAGTTTTGATAAGGTTGAGCTGGCATAATTTACAAATTCTTTCCAGCTAGTGGGTTGGCCGATGATACTAAGTTTAGTTTGTTAGCACAGTGAAGGTCACATTTTCAAAACCCACAAGGTCCATTTTAATATAAAAAACAAAACATATATGTTCTATTTAAAACCGCTTCTAGTTAGAATTATAATGTATACATTTTGTAACCATATGCCAAAATATTGGTTGGATGGACCTATTTGGTAACTTACTGGGTGCCACATGGAACCATTTGATTGGGTGACACTGTCCCATGTTACTGGGCTCTCAACTACCTCCAAATTTAGTGGATTCCAACAGATTTGGTGGGTCTCCATTTTTAACCCTCACTAAAGCCTCCTCTAAGTTGATCAAACTGCCACTAATTTTGGGTTCCATCTTGGCTAGACCACTAATTTGGTGATAATCAAAATTTATCTAGCACCAATTCATACTTTGCCCTTTTTCTAAGTTTGACTATAACTTTGACTGGGCATAACTTTTGGATACGAATTTTGATTGAGGTGTTGTTAGCACCATTAGGTTCCTTGTGATGAGATCCTCAATTTGGTAATGATTTCATTGAGATTCGACGACTTTAATTTTTGGGCCTTCAAGGATCCTCCTAGATCATTCCTCCCCACTAAAAATCTTTTGGTCCTCCAAAATTATAAATGGGTACTATAAGATGGTGTACTCCCCATTTTCTTGATTTGCATAAAAAATGTCTCTGACAGGCCACATTCTCCTTTCCTTCACCTTTGTACTTTGAAACCAGGAATAATGAATCTGACATCTATATCCATATGCAAATTTTTATCTACCAGTGCATGCCTCATAACTTGGAAGATTCCAAGCAAGACCTTACTTTCCAAGAGTTTATAAAACACTCATGGTTAAGTTTTATAATAAAACCCATACTGTTTTCTATCTAAATAAAGTCCAAATATCATTATGTTGCATACTCAATTGATGTTACACACTTGATCACTTTTACATGTTTTTTCCCATCTATGGGGTCTTTAGAAAAAATAAATATGTGATTTATAATGGTGGCCATACTAAACTACTTAAAAAGGCTACCCATCTCTTACTTAACTAGCTAATGGGATTTATTCCTGTAGCTAGCTTCCTTGTTGAACTTCTTCATCAGTTGGTTCCTTCATAGGTGCTTTCATATGCTTTCAGTACTTCTTTGGGCTTAGAATAGATGACGCTTCCAACATGTGCCTCTCTGATGTCCACCTTTGTTATAATGGCTGCAACAATTTTTCTTCCTCTAGAATTTATTGACCTTGTTTTGTGTCTCCTTCCTGGGTGACATAACCTTCCTTGAATTTCTATATTTAGCATGGATTTAGCGAGTTGAACTTCAACTAGTTATTCCTTTGAAATTCTGACTATGGTTGTGATGTGCTCTCAACATCCTGCATTGACTCATACTTGTCATTTGAAAACTCTCCTATCTCTCTGGATTTGGAGTGTCTTTCCTCAGCTTCTTCTCTGACATAGCCTAATCCTACATATTGAGGTAGTTCCTCCAGTTGGATGGGATTGACAATGCGTTGGACATCAATTCCTAGTAACTTTCCTTCATAGCCCATCTTCTTCAGTAGATTCAAACCAATGCCTTTCAAATGCACCAAAATCATCATCATAATGAGAACATGAAACAAAGGAATCAATGACACTTTTTACCTTAGATTTTGATTATGAAGTAGGTGATGATGTCTTAAATAAGCTTTCCTTTCAATTCAAATTTTCCAAGTCATCTTATCTATATTGTAACTGAAGATGCAATCCATGCTTCTCCTATTCTGCTTCTTGTAGTAGTTTTCTCAGTTCAACATTCTATGCTTGAATTCTCTGGTTGATCTCCTCAATTTCTTGGAGCCATGTAGTATTTTATGCTCTATCCATTATTGGTCCAACACCTACAATCCTAATAGATTTGATCTTCATCTCAATGATTGAATCAGAACCCAGGTCATGTTGCACTGTAGCAACAATTTTCTACTTCCTTTTCCACCATACTTCTTAGGCTCCAACTCTAAATGAAGTTTCCAACAATTCTCTTCAACATACCCTTATTTCTTGTAATTAGTGCAAGAGGGGTTTTCTTCCTTTCTCTTTGTTGTCACTATATTCTTTGCATGGTTGTCTTTTTCATGTTTTCCCTTATTTCAAGGTGAATAGTTTTCACACTAGCTTCATCAAGGGTAATGGGATAAAAAATCAATAA
Organism: Pinus taeda; assembly: GCA_000404065.3. Taxonomy (NCBI): domain Eukaryota; kingdom Viridiplantae; phylum Streptophyta; class Pinopsida; order Pinales; family Pinaceae; genus Pinus; species Pinus taeda. The sequence goes on from APFE031452567.1 coordinate 4,171, forward strand.
TAAATGGAAAAGAAAACTATGTGAATCACTAATATATTTCATCAAAGTATCTGGTGAGTCTAAAGCAATATTCAATGCTAATTCTTTCTTCCTAAACTCCTCTGTAAAACTTTGAACATTTTGAACTTTGCCTTATCTCAAATGTTGCCACTCCATCATGGGTTTTTTATGGTAACCCAATAGATAAAATTGTCCTCTTAATGCAGAAACAAACTGAAACCATGAAGAAAGGATTATACCATTATGTTTACTACTTTTTTGAATTTTTCTCTCCCACCATACAAGAGTTTTTCCTCCTAATTGAATAATTGCTAACTAGATATTTGCCTCATCCTCTTCAATATGTTTTATACATCAATATACTTTTAACTATATAATCCATTTGTTTAGCTTTTATACATTAGCTTCTTCACTGAACATGGTAAAATCAAATTTCACATCTAGCTTAAAAATTGGCTTCTTAGAAGCATTTCTATGATACCTATTTGAATGATGAGAATGAGATTATGAAGAAGAAGAACATTCAATTGAAGATGGAGATGGAGGTTCTCATCCATTTCCTTGATTTACTGAAGCATGGTCCTCTTTCTTCTTCTTTTCCTTCTTTTCTATTTTCTTCTCATATTCTTCGAACACTTTATCTACAATGTCTGCCATTCTATAGAAATTTTTATGGAAATCATTATCATTCTCAGTGCGAGCATCGCCATTCTCCAGTTTCTTTCTTTGTATTGCACATCCAATATTTAGGTCAAATACTTGAGTTTTCCTTCAAACTCTTTGAGTTTGGCCCTAGTTATCATCCACACTGAAAATTCACATTAGCAAGAAGACCGCTCTGATATCAACATGATCCAAGATTTTTATTTCAGTTCATGCTATCAGAAAACATGTAAACACCATATGTGTAAACAATTAAATAAGAAGAGATATAAAAGGAGACCAGCAAGACAATGCACCCAATATTTGATAAAGGATTTCACGTAACGTAGGCTATGTTATGGGCCCAAATTCAAAGTGGAGAGGCTTCTTCATTCATCTCAACAAAAAGGAAGGAAAGTACATGGAAAAATACATCATTATACCTTCATTTTTTTGGGAGTGACCTAAAAATGGGCCACTCAAATCTGCAATCTGATCACACTAGTGAAATCATTACAAAATTATAAGTAAAATGAGTAAAAACTCAGTTATATTCCACCACTATCAACTTTGGACCCCCTACAGAATCTTTAAGGTTCCTTAGCAGTATCTAAAGTAAATATTGTAGAGAATATGATAAGGAATATTCCCTTAGAATATTCTCTTGAAATGTGTGCCCGCATGAGGTTATGAACACACAAAGTTCTACCATATCTTGGTTCCAAACTACTTTTGGTTCCATGGTCCGACAACCTCGCCAGTATCCTCCTTTGTTGCGTTTGAATGAAATGAACGTGTTTTTATAAGGCCAAGCTGATGAAATTTATAAAGTATTGCCGGTTAGTGGGTTGGTTGATGGTCACATTTTTAGTTCATGAAAATGGTAGGGGTCACAAGTTCAAAACCCCCACGGTTCATTTTAATATTAAAACAAAACATATATGTTATATTTAAAAACACTGCTTGTTAAAACTATATTTTATACATTTTTTTTAACCATCCACCAAACTATAGCTTCGAATTTTCTCATAACATTGCCAAACTATCAGTTGGCCAGGCCTATTTGGCTGCTGACTGGGTGCCACATGGAACCATTTGATTGGGCCACATGGCCTCATGCTATTGGACCACTCAACTACCTCCAAATTTAGTGAATGCCAACAAATTTGGTGGTATTGCCATTTTCAGCCATGACTAAAACCTCCTCTAACTTTATCAAGCTACTGCTAATTTTGGCTTCCAGTTTGGTTGTACCGCTAATTTGGTGATGACCCAAATCTATGTGGCACCAAATAAGTCTTTGCCCTTTTACCAAGTTTGACTATAACTTTGATTGGGAATAACTTTCATATATGAAATTAGATTGAGGTGCCATTTGCACCATTGGATTCCTTGTGATGAGATCTTCGATTTGGTCCTACTTTCATTAAGATTTAAGGACTTTGATTTGTGGGCCTTTAGGGATTCTCTTGGATCAAATGTTTAATCATTCTTGGTTATTAGCTATATTTTAATTTTATTAATGGACTCTATAAAGAGTGGTATTCTTGATATATATTAACTGTGACAAATCTATGATGTTTGGTTCTGTGAAGTGTAATGCATAAGTTGACTTGAGATCTTTGTGTATTTTTTTTGTGTGCATAACCTCTAATAGGTTAGTTGTGGAATGTAAAAACTATGTTGTATCCCTATTTACTGATCCAAAGACTTGGGGGCTTCCCTTTGGTTGGGGACCTTATTTCCTCTTAGAGATACACTAGGGTACTAGCCTCTCTATTTGTAAGAGTATGAAGGGTGAATTGGAAATCCCACAAAAGTGGGAAGAATCTCCCTCAATTGTGTGAAGTTTTGGATTTGCACATTGGCCATTTCTTTAATTTATTTGAGAATAGATTTTATGCAGGTAGGGTTTTTGAAAGCCTTTTGAGGTTTTGGAAGGATTTTGTACATTTATAAGTATTATGGGAAATTTTATGCCATGTTTGAATTAGTTTCAATCCTTGGAGAAGACAAAAAACTATATTAGAAGCCCGCAAATCATTATAAATTAAAGGATTGGATTTAATTCCCAACTCCTATTCACTTGGATTAACAGGGATACCATAACTAGGATTGGGTGAAATATGAAATTCAATATTTGGCTCCAACGAAGATTTGAGGATGCTCCAGATATTTAGATATCCGTACATATAGATCATTAATTAATGAATTAGTGAGAGTTGAGGATGTTTCACAAATATAGAGAATTTGAATATATGGGCATCCAAAAAACCTTACTATCTCACCACCCAAATATTGGATGTCGCATGGCTTGGATTTTTGTACTCATAGTGATAGAACCTCGAGGTTAGCACAACCCATTATCATGTTTATGATGGATATAGAGGAAGTTGGGTGTTTTGGATACTTGTATATTTGGATATTCAAGCATCTGTAAATTCTTATTAGGGGACATTTTAGAGAGACCTAGATCTAGCTGTTAGTGGAGCAATTGATGTGGGAGTTACATGGTTCCCACAAGAGGACTCCTAGAACCTAGGTGTATGGGTGCTAACATGGTATAATAATATGTGAAATTGATGAGGAATTAGGGATAAATTTGGGTGATGTGGCATGCTAATTTGTCCTACCATGTAGTGTGACAATGTGACACTCTATGCCAAAGGATATGATTTGGTGAACGGTGTTGTGTTATATGGTAGGGATGATGTGGAATCTAGGGATCCAAAATATAATTCTTTGTGAGATTAAGATTTTTGGAATTTTCTATATTTGAATGGATCAAGATGAATCTAAAAATAAATAAATATAGATATTTGAGTATCTAAACATGTGATGAGGTTGACTAGGCACAAGGCTCAAATATAAATGGTTTCATAGGAGCCAGTAGTATCCAGATATATTTGTAGGCTTGGATATCTAAATAGATCCAAAGGCTTGGGTATCTACATAGGTCAACAATATTGATTCGTAAACTACCATGGATATTCCATTATACATTTTGTCAAAATAAATATGATAAAAATATATTTAAAATATGAAATTCTACACTATTACAGTTTTATTTCTTTTTTTAGATTTTGGGATTTGTAGAATAGTATTAATAGTGCATCCATGTGAATTAAAAATTATGCAAAAAATAGAGAATAGTAAAATAAAATCTCACACACACCTTTGATACAATATATGACTTGCAAAACCATTTCAAGAGAAAAACCCAACTAGAAGGTGAGGTCACTCTGCTCTCTTTCTAAAAGTAGAAAATGTCTACAGGTACAAAGAAGTATGGTATGTGGCCTATGGGCTACTACAATGCTCAAATCGTCTTTGTTTCTCTATCTCCTATCCCTCTTGGTTATTTTTTCTCAGCAATGGAACAAATGCACTAAAAAAATGAAACCCCTTTTCCTCTTAGTAGCCCAGTTATAACACAACCCGATGGCTTACTAGTGGTTAGGTTTGAATACCTCAATCCTTAACCAGAGTTACAATATACACTCTTCTAGATTCTTCTACATCATAATCATGTGGCCAGCCCCTTTTCCATGAATAATGGGGGTTGATGTGGCATCCTGTTGAATTATGGTGGTGAAAGTAGGAAGTTCAACTTTTGAGTGGCATAACTTTCACGTACAAACTCTAATTGATGTGATTCTTATTCTATTATAAAGGTATCTATGTGTAGAATAGGAGAAAAAAGTGTTTTTCTAAAGCAACAAATTTTTACCCCCAAAAAATTTTGTTTGATGCCTCAAAAAGCATTGGGAAGGTTTTAGACCCCAATTTTTCAAACTGATTCTCGTGGCCCTATGAGTAAAAATGGTCCTGAGGGTTGATTCCTCCACTTTTTCCACTCAGAAAGGATTGATATGAATGAAAAAAATATAATTATCCAATATGGATCAAATATGTATGATCAAAAATATGAAAGATATTATAATAAGGAGCTATGGAAAATATCAGATCTATATGTGAGGGTTTTATGGCATGGCTAGTTGAGTCATGGCTCTATGCGATGGTGGCACGTGGGTGGATACTACTGTGTGTTAGCCATGTGTTGTTGATAAAGTAGTGCATGATGGTGAAATTGAGGGAAATGACTATTGATGCACAAATGGAAATAAGAAGGACAAATCTTCAAGACGACATAAATTTAGACATAGAACTCAGATTTGGATGAAATTTATATCATTGAAATGCTCTTATTAGTTGAAATAAATGGTGATCTTGGAAAAATGTTTTAATGTAGTTAAAGGTAGAAGAAGTTTGATAACAAAATATCCATTAGGTAAGCTTGAAGGTTGAGCCTAGAAACCCCATGTTGGAAAACTAGTGAATTTGTATATTAGACTTCATTCCCCTTTCTTGATAAATACTTGTGGTATTTTTGGCCTTTTATTATTTATTATTTCTTATTCATAAATCAATTACCAAACATAAGATGTATAAATATCACAAGAACACAAAGTACACAAGATATAGGCTCCAAGCCAAGGTAAAAACCCTCCAAGGGGAAAACCCAGAAAAAATATTCACTTCTTAGAGAATCATATCAAAGTGATACATCCAAGACCCAATGACCAAAAACTTCTCCAAGAACCAATTCATCCCTCCAAAAGCCTTCCTTTATGAAGTCAAATTTTAGCTAGTAAAATATGGTCAAAATTCACAAAATATGCCCCAAGTCAATGTTTCAACCCTCCATCCTAGGTCTACAATTCATAACTACAATCCTTAGCCCACAACTAGCACAGAAACTGTAGATCCTTCATATGCATGAACAAAATAGTTCAAGAATTCAAATCTTCTTATTCTTCCTTATCCTTCACTCTTATTTTCTTCCTATCTCTTGTAGATATCAAACTCATTGATTTATGTCCAAATAAGGATGAAGTCTCCTCTATATATAGTCATCTAGGAGAGAAAAGGATGTACCCCAATAGGGATGACTTGACATGGCAGGGCCAACTGGTATGGCAGAGCCGACTTGGTCTTGTAGGAAAAAATGACTCTTCTTGACTCAAAAATGATAATTTTATTTTGTTACAAAGAGTACAAATGGGACTATAATACATTGAAAGTGTTCTTCTTTGACTTATCAATTCCTAGAAGCATGAAGAACATGATTTGACCTAGATTTGAGCATGCCCATTCTTCAATAAAATTCTTTCTCTTTAGATATAAAATATATGATGTCATGATTACAAAAGTCATTATGAAGAAAAAATCTATTTACATTCTCCAACACTCCCTCTTAACTAGGGAGGTATTCATAATCCCACCATTAGGTACAAGAAATATCAAATTGAAGTATTCTCATAAGAAGAGTGAGAGTGATAAGCCATTCTCAAGCATCAACATCATAACCAACATTGTCAACATAGTAAGGCCTTAACTAACAAGTTGTATCTATCCACTAGATCAGAGAATAATGCTGGAAAGATTTACGTGAGATACCACATTATATCTCAAGGCATGTACCCCATCCGAATGTTTACTAGGTATGTCCTTCTAGTACTATTCTTATCTTCAATTGCAAATCCTCAAAGAATATCGGTACTCTTCGACAACTCTTGTCTTGGATACCCTGTCCAGTCCTCATTGAGTGTCAGTGCAGATGACTACTTCCTTTATTGGATTTCCCAATCCTCAAGGAGTAACAATTTTAGATGGTTATAAAATCCTCCATTTCCATTCTCCCTCCATGGCCTTCACTAGATATATGATTGTTTTTTCTAGCCTAGTGCATGACACTTGAAGAAGATAAAAAATGTCCACCATCACTCCCTCTCAACCAGAGAGGAGATCCTCATTCCCTCTTGGTTAGGTAAAAATCCTTACTCCTTTTCAAACCTTAAGGAGATTAATTACTCCCTCTTAATTATGTAGGATATTAGTCAATTCCTTTTAATTAGGAAGAGATAACCACAAGCCCTTATCTTGTCTCAAAATTTATCATTACATTGACTATTAGTTTTTCCATGGAGACCCATAGTGATAGATGGATGTGCTCCTATGCTGCATCACACCTTATCATACTTGAGTTTTTAGCTTCCTAGATGTAATGGAGTCGAACTCTTTATTCAATCTAAGACAGGGTTCTTGTCACCAACCTTTCATATCACTTTCCTTCTATCATTATTATAATGTTTTATCATTAAGAGAGTTTATCAATCAATGTAGAGCTAGTCATAGTTTCCTCTAACCATCTAGAAAGTAAACTTGTTTGTTGTATAAAACATGACCATTAGGCTATCTCTTGTACTTCTACCTTTTTTGTCAATATGGTGTATACTTTTGTAATATTTTTTGCAAAGATATTCACTCAATTCATGTACTTTTTGAATTGAGTTAAAACCAAATAGTTGTAATTATATCATCTCAACTTCTATTTAGAATTTTTTCAACATGTCCTACGAGGTATCAAAATCATATCCCAACCAAATCATCAGAGTTATCGAGTCATTCTACTAGTTTCTCTTTCCGATTTCATCATCCCTTTGCATGATCCATCTTCATGCTAGAATTCATTTTCATGCTTCTAACCTTTCAATGATTGGTCATTGTGTTCATGTAATGAACCAAACAAGATCTAATAACTCTTTCTGAAGTTATCATTCTTTCATACTTTAATAAATTACATAATATTTCGACCAATATCATCATGCTCATCAACCATGTCTCTATCAAATAAGTAATTAACTAGATTTAGAGTTCTTTATCCAATCTTATCTAGGATTCATAATGTTCATGCTACCAAGCATAACTCTTTTCATAATATTTGAAGACCTGACTTCTTATTTTCTAATGAAAAAGCTCTTATATATATTCAAACCTCTTCCTTCAACTAGCCATTTAATCAACCTCTTTATGTTTCAAATTGCTTCCTTTAATTTGGCCTTCTTGTTTATCATTCTTAATATCATCATCAAGGAACATGAATAAAATTATGCTCTTTTTAATATATCCTTCTTGTCCTGCTATTATAATCTTAGCAGTCTTCATTTATACCTGCAATTCTCACTAGCAAAAGCAACCAAGAAAAATGTAAAAATATAAAAACATAAATTCAATCTTGTCAATCTAGGGTTTACCATGATTTCTCAAAAAATGTACCACCAGGTTTCTAGTTACAATCCCTATACATTCCTTGATCCATCCCTCATTAGGGATCTTACTTTAGCAGAAATACCTAATCCTAGGGCTTTTTACTTCAAGCCCTCATAATCCAACCCTTGATAGGGTTTGAAACATACCCTAGAATTATGCTTTCAAAACTAGGGTTTTAATATCAAGGAACATTCAGCCCTGCAAACTTGAGATACCATTCCCCAACAGATAGGATTTATTTATAAGAATCAATTAGCTAGGGTTAGGGTTTTCTAGCTTAATCCTTTTCTTCTAGAGTTAATTTAGAAACTCTAAGTAACAAGAGTCTTCAAGACGTTATGAACCCTAGCCACTTTCTAGTCATCGAAATTTACCACAAAGGAATTGTAAAAACCTTAGTGCAAAACCATAATCATACCCTTTTCATTTAATTTTAACTCCTAGCCTTAATATGAAACATGAAATTTATCGTCTTTAATCTATAATTGAGCAAACCTTTTTCATGTTATACATATATACAAAAATTCTATGTACGTTTACCATGTTACCCGATCTCCATTATTGCCCTTACTTAAAGGGATCATGCCTTTTTCCAATCATCCAATAGTAACTAGATCCTCATATGGTCTTTCAATAAAGAGTTCAAATTTACATCCTGATCCAAGCTTTACCTTCTTCCATATTACTCCATTGGGTATTCCTTTCCAAGTCATACAAGTTATTGTCAAGTTGAACAACCACCATTAACATGTTGTCATGTCAATCTCACAATTATATTAGATATACTCTTTGTGTATTGTTGATGTGTCAAATTTAAATGCTAATAAAAGGAACTCACATTACTATATATTTTCAAGGAGATGAATTTTTCCCCATTGCATTATCTCAACCTTACAATACAACCCAGGAAGAGTGTCTTTTGTAGGAGTATAAAGGAGATCATTACATAACACTGACATTCTTCAAAACTTTTTCCAAGCCCATTCTTTCCAAATTTGACTTTGTTTTATGAAGATGTAGTTCTAGAACTATATAACCATTACAAAAAAACTCGAATGCTTAAGAATATTGATTTGTTGATTCCAGATCATTGTGTTAAATAAATCATAAAAAACTTAGATATTTGGTATTACTGTTGCAACACTACTTCATCATGGTTAATTTAGTACATAAATCTTATTATAGTATTTCCTTCAAATATAATATTGTATTCACATTTGATTTCACACCATTTTGTACAACACTTAACATTTCTTCTAGATATTTCCATAATTCTAAATTACACATAGATAAACATCTCTTGTTGCCTTTGAGAACTTTGCTTCAGTCTAATAGTCTAATTTTCATTCCATCACACTACAAAAAGAGTGAGATATGCCACAAGATTTTAGATGTAAATCTCACTCACTGTTTTATGCTTGAATTATAACTTTGAATAGATGAACTAGAACTTTGTATCTTAGTCATATCTTGGAGGAGGTGAATTGAAAAACTTCGTATGGTATGATTGCTATCTCTCTCTCTCTCTCTCTCTCTCTCTCTCTCTATCTCTATATATATATCTTTTACATCTACCCAAGAGAAAAAGTCACAATTCTTCATATGGGTGTTTTCTATAGAACTTCGGGTACCTCCTTGAAATTACCATTACAAAGTTTTATGATAGAGTACCACAAAACTTCCATGACTAAGCCAACAATAGGTGATATTCAATCTAGCTTCTTCTACCAACCTTAGCTCTAATACCACGTTGGTTCAAATAAGTTAATTTGTATATTAGAGTTGATTCCCCTTCCTTGATATTTGCTTGTGCTGTTTGTTGGCCTTTTATTGCTTATTATTTCTTCTTCATTAAGAAATTAGCAAACATATGATGCATGAAGATCACAAGAACACAAAGAAAACAAGCTATAGGATCCAAGATAGGGAAAATACCCCTCCAAGGGGAAAACCCAAAAATAATTATTCTCTTCTTATATAATCAATTCAAAGTGAGGCCTCCAAGGCCCAAAAACCAAGACCTCCTCCAAGCACCAAGTCATCCCTCCAAAAGCATTTCTTTATCAATTCAAAGTTCACCAAGTCAAATATGCTCAAACTTCACAAAATATGCCCCATGTCAAATTTTTGACCCTCAGACTCAAGTTTGTACCTCAGACCTGCAATCCTCGACCCTACAACTCTAACAAAAACCATTATCCCTCACATGTGTGAGAAAAATCGTTCAAGAATTTGAATCTTCTTCTTCTTCCTTAGGTTTCTCCTTCTTACTTGTCCTTCACTCTTTCTTTGTTCTTGTCTATTGCAGAGATTGAACTTGTTGATGTATATCCAAATGAGGACGATGTCTACTCTATATATAGTCATCCAGGAGAGTGAAGAAAGCGCCCCAATATGACTGAATTGACATGGCATGGCCGACATGGTCTTGGAGGACAAAATAACCCTTCTAGAGTAAAAAATGATAATTTTATTTTGTTACAAAGAGTCCAAATGGGACTATAGTACACGAAAAGCATTCTTATTTGACTAAAAATTCCCTAGAAGCATGAAGAACATGCTCTGACCTATATTTGAGCATGGAAACCATACTCAAATAAAAAAAAATTATTTATATATAAAATATACAATGTCATGATTACAAAATTCATTATGAAGGTTGAATCTAGTTACATTCTCCAACACCCCATTCCCTTAAGATGGCCTTAAGGGGATTGGGTCTTGTTACATATATCCCCCATGTATAAATTACTTGTAGATTCAAACTGCTTGTGTAATTTGCTAAAACAAAATACCTAAATCTACTCTACTCATCAGCAGAAACAATTCATTGATTCATAAATCACAAGATAAAGATGAGTCAAGATTCAATCACATATCCTCTGAGATTTATCTAAGGGGAATTTTTTTTCTTCCGAAAACCCCTTCCTATTTGTATTTCATTAGTCAAAAAATAGAGAAGAAATACAATTCTTGTTCAAGCCTGAACAATCTCTACACAAGTAAAATCTATCTCACTACCTCACAAGTTGACTTTTGACAATAATTAGACAATTCTACTGGGTGACAAGATCCTATTTCCTTGCGTTGTTTCTCAAGGAATTATCCCCTATTAATCAGGGAAATACCCATCCTAATTAATAGGGAAATCCCCATCATGAATTGCACAATCCCTACAGGCCCCTCTCTAACTGTATGCACCATTGTACAACTCAGAAAATTATACAATTGATTGTACACTAACCTTGAATTCCAATCTCAACTAGGTATCTTAAATTTCATGCATGCATGAGTTAACTATGGCTGATTTATTAGTTAACTGGTTGAACACTGAAGTTGCACCCTACTACTAGACCTCCTACTAGTTCCTCCAATAGTTGGAACTAGTTTAACTAACTTTAACTCAGTTTAACTGAATTAAATTGTTATAACTCAAATAGTCTCAACTGAGGCTCCTATAATTTAGGAACCACTCTACATGACTCAAGTTAGGCCCTCAACTTGAATTAATTGTGTCAACTAAGTGAAATTAACTTAGTTAACTCATCCTTATTGTCTTGTGATGTGGAATATAATTTTCTCCCAATTTAATTCAAGGGAAAATTAAATCAGGATTTTCTTGTTGCCATTTTCAACACTCCCTCTAAAAAAGAAAGGGATTATCAGATACTCCAATCATGGCTCTATGGAACTTTAATTTTCCTCTTGACAATTCCTTTGTCAAAATATTTGCATCGTGTTCCTTTGTAGGAATGTATTTCAATAACATGTTCCTCCTCTGCACACAATCTCTTCGATGGTGATACTAGATGTCAATATGCTTGGATCAATCATGAAAAACTAGATTTTCATAGAGTTTGATACAACTCTAATTTTCATAGTAAATCACAAGAAACTTCCTCATCCATATAGCTTCACAAGCTGCTTGACTATTAACGATTTCTGTTGAACTGAGTGCAGCTCATCTCTGCTTCTTGTTGTACCAAGAAATTGTTGCTAACCCAACACTAAAGACTCCTCTTGAAGTTCTCTTCTGATATGATAGACTACCTTCCCAATCTGGATTTGTGGAGCCTTTAAGCTTCACTCCTTCTATCTATCTATACCAAAGACCTTACTAAGTAGTTCCTCTAAGGTATCTCAACACATGTTTGACTACCTACTAATATATTTTGGTTGGATTAACCATTGCTTGACTAAGATGCTTAACTCCATGACACATGTCTGTTCATTTTTTCGTCAAATACATAAGTGAACCCACAAGCTACTTGTAAATAGTGGGCTCCACCTCCTCACCACAAGTGGCATCCTATTTCCTGCAACTTCCTACTATAGGAGTGTCCATGGGTTTTCTACTCTCCATTGATAACTTCTTTAATACCTTGTTGGAATACTTTCCTTGAGAGACAAACAATTCTCCATCTCCTTGCCATACTTCCAAATGGAGGAAATAATACATGAGTCCTATTTCCTTCATCTTGAATTCTCTTGCAAGGTCCTCTTTGCAATACTTGATCAGCTTCTCATCACTAGTTAAAATTAAATAATCGACATATGATACTATAATAAATAATTTACCTTCAACAACAATATGGTAAAGGTTTTCATCTGCTTCACTTTTGGTGAATCCCAACCTGATGAAATAGTTTTCGATCCTATTGTACCAAGTATGGGGTTCTTGTTTCAATATATACAATACTCATTTGAGTCGGCACACATGCGAATCTTTGTTGAAGGTCTCAAATCCTTTTGGTTGTTTAATGTACACCTCCTCCTCAATCACTCCATTGAGGAACATTTCTTTCACATCCATCTAATGTATCTTGCTATTGGAGTAAAGGTTTCCTCATAATCAATTACCTCCACTTAAGAGAACCCTGTTGGCCATAAATATGGCCTTGTGTTTCATGATGATTCTATTTGCTGCTTGCTTCACCTTGTAGATACACCTTGAGCCTATCACTTATTTGTTCTCTGGTCTTGGGATAGCTTCCAAAACAATGTTTCTAACTATGGAATCATGTTCCTCTACCATGGCATTAACCCATACCAGCTTTTGCACTGCTTCCTTGAATGAGGATGGTTCTGTCTAAACTAGCTCACTCATCAGAGCCATGTAACCAGTGTATCGATATGGAGATATCCTCTACCTCTGTTGTGATGTGGGTGCTCCCACATTCCATCTAACATCATGCAATAATCTGTCACCTTCCCTAGTGCGCATCCTTCCATTTCTAGATGTCTCTGCATGAGTGGGTGTTTCCACTCTCTGCTCCTCTTCTCGTGACTACTCCACAACATACTAAGGTTCTTCCTTTGGATTCAAAAGCTCCTCATCTGCATATAATTGAAGCTCCCTCTTAAGGGAACGTCTCATGACCTTCTCTCCATCAAAATTCACATCTCTACGAACAAATATCATCCCGTGAGATGGAAGGTAAAACCAATACTTATGAGGTGCATCATTGTTCCCCACAAATATGCCCAACTTTGTTCTTTGCGCTAGAATTTTCCTTGCATCCTTGGAAACATGATAGTAAATTGATGAAACAACTATTATAAAGTGTGACACATATGGCTTCTTCCCTAAAAAATATTCTTCTTGTGTACTCATCTCGAGAGTCCAGTGAGGACTCCTCTTCTGCACATATACCATTGTGTTACATGCTTTAGGCCACAAGTGCAACAGTAGGCCCTGATCATGTAACAATGCCCGTGCAGATCCCACAATACTTATGTTATTCCTCTCATCCACCCCATTCTACTGTGGGTTATGGGGTGCTATTAACTCTTGTCGAATTACTTCTTTTTCACAGAAGTTCTTGAACTCAATTGACACATATTCGCCACCATTATCACTCCTAAGAGCCTTCAATTTCCTTCCAATATATTTCTTAACAAGTTCTTTAAATTCACAAAATTCAGAGAATGACTAGTCTTTCTTCTACATGAAGAAAATCCAACACTTATGTGAGCAATCATCTAGAAATATAACATAATACCTATGGTTGGACGTGGAGGCTATCAAGAAGGGTCCACACACATCTGAGTGAACTCTTTCAAGGACTGCTTATGCTATATTGTACTTATCATGAAAGGTGTCTTTGATGTACTTCCCTAGTGTACACCCTTTGCATGTATCTCACTACTCTAGTGCACCCTTGGGAAGTCCTGTAGAAGTCTGTTGCATGATCTTCAAATCTCCATGGTGAAAATGACCAAGCATCCTACGCCATAATTCAACGATGTCTCAGATTTGCACCTTCTTGTATTTCATGCTCAAAGCAGTATAATATTCTACATCCAATTTGTAGAGATTCTTCACCCAGACCCTGATCTGCTTCACTTGTCCCATGGTGATATGTATAAGGAAATCCTTTCCTTTGTTAAATATCACATCATAGCCACTATCTTCCAACATAGAAACTGAAACTAACTTCTTCTTCAGACCCAAAACATACATGAAATCTTTTAATGTGAGAGGAGAACCAAAATTCCTCTGAAAGTAACTGTACTGATACCAATTATGTTATACCTTCGATCATCTTCCATCTCGATGTGCATCTAGAGGTCCTTCTCCTAAAAGTCACTGAAAAATTCTTTGTTTCTTGTCATATGGAATGAGGATTCACTATCCAGATACCACACACTACCCATAAACGATGTCACCATGCATGTAATTAATGTGTAATCCAACTCAAATTGTGAAGCGAGGGCTTCACCTTCTGCTCCTCCTAAGGGCTTATTGTTGGCTTTCTTCTTCAGGCACTTCATGGCATAGTGTCCCAAATCATGAGAGTGGAAAAATTTAATCTTCGACAAGTATTTCTTCTTGCCTGCCTAACCAAAATATCCTTTGGATTGGAATTTCTTCCCTTTATTTTCCTTTCCAGCCAAGCCACAGTTCTCCTCATTGTCAAACTTGGATGAATTTCCATCTCTATTGCTTCGCCTGATCTCTTCCTACATGAGATCAGACCATAGTTGTTCCTAACTTTGTAGTTTGTCTCTACTATTCATGGAATTCTGATAATTGTGTCAACTCTTGGGAAGACCCAATAAAGCTAGAGCTATCATATCTTCTTCTAAAACAATAATACTGACCCCGCCAAGTTCATCACGAAATTATGTGAATTTGCTCAGGTATTGTGGAATTGATTCAGCCTTATGCATTTTGATGCTACAAAGATTATCCTTTAGTGCCAACTTCCTATGGTCACTTTTGTTTTCAAAAAATTTAGTCAATGTTTTCCACATCACCAATGGAGTTTCTTTCTTGAGATTCGAGACAAAATGATCTTGAACTCCCTCTAATATGATCCTCCTTACTTTAGCTACACCCTTCTTCCACTGAGTGAGATATTGGGTTCCAGCTGCTGAGAGTTTAACTACATTTGTCTTTATGTAATCTAGTGTCCTGTCATCATCTAATATTGCCTCCATATAGATCTTCCATGCCACAAAATTTGTGTTTCCTTCGAGAGCATACTCGAGCTTGATTACAATGGAAGTCATCTTCTCAGTTTTGGAGAAAAACTGCAAAACTAATCTTGTAATTTGAACCTCCCGCACAAACTTTGAATTCTCTTGTATTTCATTGTGATTCTTGCTCTGATACCATGTAGAAATTCCTTGTACATTCAAACTTCTTATGTAATTTTCTAAAAACAAAGACTTGAATCTACTCTACTCATAAGCGGAAACAATTAATCGATCGAGAAATAACAACATAAACATGAGATAAGATTCAATCACATATGCTTAGAGATTTATTTAATGGGAAAGAAGCTGCTAAAAAAACTCATTCCTATCTATATTTCATTAGTCAGAAAATAGAGAAGAAATACAATGTTTACTCAATCCTGAACATTCTGTGCAAGTATAATCTATCTCACTACCTCACAAGATGAATTTGGCCAATACTTAGCTAGTTTTGTTGCCTCTCCTATTTCCTTGCATTTTTTAAGGAATTAACTCCCTATTAATTAGGAAAATCCCCATCCCGAATTGCGCAATCCCTATAGGCCCTTATCTGACTGTATGCACCACCTGTACAACTCAGAAAATTATAAAACTAATAGTACAATGCCCTTGAACTACAATCTCAACTAGGTAACTCAAATTTCATGCATGCATGAGTTAACTATGGCTGATTTATCAGTTAACTAGTTGAACACTGAATCTGCATCCCACTGCTAAACCTCCTACTAGTTCCTCCAATAGTTGGAACTAATTTAGCTGACTTTAACATAGTTTAACTGAATAAAATTCTTACAACTCAAATTAGACTCAACATAGGCTCTTAAAATTTAGGAACCACCCTACATGACTCAATTTAGGCCCTCAAAAGCAATTAACTAAGCCATCTAAGTGAAATTAACTTAGTTAACTCATTCTTGTTGTATTTTGATATGAAATTACAATTTTCTCCTAATCTAATTCAATGGAAAATTAAATCAGGATTTTCTTTTTGCCATTTTTAACACCCCATCCTTAGGTACATAACTAATTTCGAGGGTAATGGGGACTCTTGATTGTCAAATTTTTTATTGTCAACTACTTCATAAATGGGTTAATACCTTAGATAGGAATACCTACCTACTTATCAAAAGGTTGTATCATTGAAATAAGATCCTAAGGGATAGTCCTATCCTTATGACCAAGTGTCCCTTTCTTGACATATCAAACTTTATGGGTGAAACCTTTCCCACCATCCAACAAAATGTGATAAGATTGATGGCATTGCATGCATAAATGGAAAATTTATGTAGTCCAAAGTTTGTGTATATTGTTTCTCACTAAGCACCAAATTTATGGTTTTAGATACACCCTAATTGACATTAGTATTCATTAGATTTTAACCTATAGGCCTCCCATAACTTGAATTATAACTTTCACCCACTAAGATGAATTTCCCCAGTGAGTCATCAATTAATTTCAAGGTTTCTTTTAACCAATATTCCATTGGTAGGCTTGGTAGCTTAACTCATACAAAGGTTCTAAAATAAAAATTATACTTGGCATAAAATAGGGATGCCAAGACTTAATCAAGAGGTGATCCATATCCTTGAGGTAATCCCTATCCTAGAGCCAACAACCTCTTAGGATTGCTAGGGTATCCTTTAGAAAACAAAACAAAAAAGCAAATTTAGCATTTTTTTAGCACATGAAAAATCAACCCATAAGCCATTGGATCTATAATTTTTAAACCACCCATCAATACTATTAACTACATAATCCTAAAGTTTATTTATATAATTAGTTGATTATTTTTTCTAGATAAATAAATTTATTCAAGAATATATTAGTTTTTTTAGAATCTAAACTCTGATAATCCACAGTTTTCATTTTTGCTTTGCCGACGTTTCGAGTCTAGACCAAGACTCACCATCAGGACTTGATTTACAAAGGAGAGAGAACAATACTGATAAATAAAGTTATGGTTGAGATGTCAAGAATGAGCCGACCAGTC
>APFE031452567.1:25678-58848 GCA_000404065.3 Pinus taeda
AATTGGTTAAAAAACTATTATAAGAATTACAATTAGTAAAACAAATCATTATGATAAATTATTTAGTAAATAAAAATTTAATAAAAAACTCAAACAATTAATAAACAACTATAATAAGTATATTCATGTATAATAAGTAAAAGTAAAAAAAAAAACTTTATATATCAGAGAATTAATAAGAATTATTAAAACATTAAAAATCATCCTAAACATATACATAACTTTTTATAATACATTAACAACATACTTGGAAAAATTAAACAAATATAAACGAAATTACTATAAAAGTTACAATTTAATTAAAACATAATCATCATTTTATTAATAAAATAAAATAAGAAACTTATTACATTAACAAATCTTTAATTAAAAAATAATCATCATTTTCTTAATAAAATAAAATAAGAAACTTATTACATTAACAATTCTTTAATTCAAACATAATCGTCATTTATTAAAAAATAAAATAAGAAAGTTATTACATTAACCAATTCACTTAAAGAATTAATTAAAACTATTAATAATTTATCCATGATTATTAAATAAAATTAAAAATAGCCTTAAAAAAGTATATATATATAATATTATATATATAATATATATATAATAATATATATAAAATCTGTTTATTCAAATCATTAGACTGGTCGGCTCATTCTTGACATCTCAACCATAACTTTATTTATCAGTATTGTTCTCTCTCCTTTGTAAATCAAGTCGTGATGATGAGTCTTGGTCTAGACTCGAAACGTCGGCAAAGCAAAAATGAAAATTGTGGATGACAAAGCAAAAATGAAAACTGTGGATTATCCGAGTTTAGATTCTAAAAAATCAAACCACACAAATCTACAATCTATTATAATATATTAGTTCTAGAATAATAAAGTGAATTCTAAAATTGTTGTATTCCTACGTGATAGGGAGGCCTTGTTAAAACCTTTGATAGAGTGATTATTCTTGAGTTTTCGATCAAGAAAACATGTTGAGATAAGGCTAGAGAGGTCATATATATGTTATGCCTCTCATCCCTTACGTAAGTTTTAATTTTCTGATTAATAAATTTATGTGTTCCTTCTTCTATTTTTTCAAACACTTGGTGCACTAATTTTTTTTCAACTATCATTTTTCCTTATAACTTTTGGATTAGATCCAACCAAATATCCTCCTTAAAACTTCTGGATTTGATCCAAGCAAATACCCTCCTTAACAACTAAAGCTACTTGTCGTCCTCCCAACTTGATGACTTTGTGCTTCTTTCCAAAATGAGCCTCATCAAGGTGGAATACCTTTCTACTAGACAACTCATTTGAATCAAGGGATAAAACCATGGACCTTGGTTTGCCTTTTACTCCCTGACCAGGTTTAGTAGAACTTATTCATTAGAGAACTAAAATATTCTTACTATGGATATTCTAATTTGAAAAAACCATAACTCACTTATAGGCATAATTGAATGGATGGTAACAATAGACATCAATCCATAATAAGAATCAAAACACTCATTACATGACACATTTCATATTGTAAAAATCTAAAAAACACACAAAAACTAAATGAAACTTATTATTATTTATAATATAAAATGAATTAATATAAATAAAAGTACTTCTAAAATCTAAAAAAAAAACAATATTCTAACCAAGAAATTACTTTCCACTATTTGAATCTCAAATCTTAAAAAAATCTAATAAAAAACTAATCAAAAATCATAAAACTCTATTCAAATAAATATTTTACTAATAAAAATTTAAATATAAACCACAAAAACGCCATAAAAAAAGTTAAACCATAAAAAATTAATATAAAACATTTAAAAAAAAAAAAAAAACAAAATTATAAATTAAAGAAAAAAAACAATAATTCTAAAACAAAATTTTAAATTTAAAAAGACAAACATAAATAAAACACTTAATGGTGAATTAGTTTTACAAATCATTTCATTCTAAAAAATTATAGACATAAATAATCAATACTCTAGGTAATGGTTTTACCAACAACTCAATCTAAAAAATATTACAAATAAAAATAATAGCAAAAAAAAAAAATCACTAATTTAAACAAACATAAATTACCACATTTAAATAAAAACAAAACAAAAAAAAAAAAAAAAAATGAGATCATTTTAATTTCCGTTTAGTTCATCATATTTCAAAATATTCATACAATTCATAAATTATATATTTTGTAAAATAAATTTCAAAATGTTTTCAAATCCACAATCAAAATAAATTCCATCTAATTCTAAAATAAAATTTCTGTAACTATAAACCATCATCCTAAATATGTGACACACCCAGGCAAATAATAAATATTAGTACATTCCACACATGGACAAAAGAATATCCATGGTTAGAATCAATAAGAATCATTTCCGCAATTTAAATCTGACAAATATTTACCATACACATCCCAGGAAGATATCCCTTGTATCGGCCAATCTCTGGACGTTCTGAAGCGATTTAATACGCCCGCCCTCCTGCTCTTCTTCGTCTTCCATTGCAGGCAAACCATCTCCACAGAACAGCAACCTTCATCACCTTCCCCAACAAATATCTCCCAAACTTTTTACGCTTCGTTTCGTTGTTTGTAAAGCGATAACTCTGCAGGAATACCAGCCTCTTCATCTTCATGAACCTCTCATTTGCAGCATAATTAATACTATCTTCCTCTCCCTCTTCTTCCCTAATTATAAGATTCCTGAGCCAATCATCACTTTTTCTGCCTGAAACATCTTCCAGGAGAGCAGCCAGTCTTACCATGCTGTTTAACAATAATTTCTATTCGACAGATCAATTGGGTCTGTATCGATTATAGAACTTTAGCCAAAGTACGTTATATTCAGAAAAATGATCAACATATAGCAACGAGGCAGCCGGAATTATTAGAGAAGGCATAGTTTTAACTATTAATTAAGATTACGCTTGACAACAATTCAAGTATTGGAATTGTGATCGCAGCACGATGCCGGATCACAGTTCTGGCTTGTGATTCAGGCAGGCTCCAGCCTGCCGTAATACTGTGCCACTGGGCATCCTACTTCTCTCGTTTCTACGCTGCTTGTTCTTTCATACGCTACTTGTTCTTCAAACGATACATCTCTTCAGTGTGTCATCCAGAGGACGAGAACTTGGATTTTAAAACACTTTTTAGGGTTTAGCAAATCACAAATTGTTGTTGACCATCCTTATAAGTAAGTGGTTCCATAACGAGAACTTAGATTTTGAAACACTTTTTAGGGTTTAGCAAATGACAAATTGTTGTTGGCCATCCTTATAAGTAAGTGGATACGTAACTTTACAAGCATATCAATGTCATAATCATTATAATCGTAACCAGAGGTGTAAGGCAACCATGTAAATATTTTAAATCTGGTCTGGATTTGTTTTCAAGGCTTGGGCCTAAACATTTACAAGTGGAAACAACTCTATTGTAGCATCATAACATTTCAAGATTTGTAAAGCATCCTTATAAGCAAAGAGGATTCATTACTTGTACGCTGTACCAACATCTCATCTTTGTAGAGGTGAAAGTATCAACATTCATGACTTCGAAGTTAATTTGGAACTAATATCATATATTTATTTATTAACATAATTATATTAAAAAATGTGTTTGCTATAGGTTGGTTGAGTTATTTTTAGTTTTTTATACACTAACTAATGTATGAAAAATGGTATTTATCTATTTGTACCAATCACATTTATTAATGTGGTTGTGCTAGATGATGCATGATATGTATGGGAGGATTAGTATATCATAATTGACTTTGGTTGATTTTAGTAAAATATGGTCAAGTTATGGTAAACTGGGGTTGGCACTGGTTGATAAGGGTTGAATATTTTTTATAATGGTTGAAAAGAGTTGGCCATGATTAACCATGGTTGTTAAGAGTTGACCATGATAATTGTTGATGATGATTGGTGGTGATTTACAAGGGTTGTGAAGGTTGACCATGGTTGCCTCTAGTAGTTTGTGGGTGACAAGGGTTGACTATGGTTAAATATAGTGGAACATGGATGACCATGGTCATAATGACTTAATATTGTTGAGTTGGTTTGACCATGGTTGATAATGGTTGAATTTGTTGACCATGTTTGACCAAAGTGACCATGTTTGACTATGGTTGAACTTCTTTGAACAAGCTGGGTTATGGTCAACTGTGGTTGAAAATGGGTTGCATTGTAAATGTTGGCCATAGTAGACGTTTGTAGAGCGAGGATGACAATAGTTGCCAAGGAAGACTTATTACCATAATTTGATTTGTTTATTTACTAGCGAGGATGACAATGGTTGACCATGGTTATCCAATATTGGTCATGGTTGAACAAGATTAATGAATTGTCCATGGTCAACCACTTAACCATGGTTTTCCATGCATGTTGATATATGTCCATGGCTAACCATGGTTAATATTGGTCAAATCTGTTCCTTGAGAATTTTGTTACATCAATTTGAGTTGGTCAACTTGTAAAGTGTAATGCACTATATTTGTAACATCAAGCTTCTATTCTATTGAAAAATAACATGAAAGCAAAGTCTAATCTATGAACATTAGTTACAATTTAATTCAACACAGTCATGGTTCTAAACATTTTTAAACTCTTTCCATTTAAAGGTTTTCTATGAGAAAATCATAAAAGCGATTAATCATATAACTTATAATTAATTTCTACAATTGAAGATGAACAAATATTTATTCAATCAAATGATTCATAAGAGTGGTCTACACTACATTGGCACACCATACCAAACTATAAGCAATGCAAATTAATATTGTATATTAAAACAATAGAAATTGACTGCAATTAACAAGAACTGAAAACATTAACAAAGCATAAAAACTAACTATAACTAAACAAAACTTAAAAGGAAAAGAGAAATGCTTCACTCAAAAAGGGTGGCCTTCTTGGCTCTGTTGTGTGCTGCTAAAGAATTCATATAAACTTTGGAACTCCTACAACAATATACTCTACAATCATTTATAAACCAACAAAAACACTTGTACGAGAAATTACTAAGCCTACAACAAAGTTTGTATTAAAACTAGCAATTGCACCACATGTTGCAAAGGAAACATCATAAGCCTATAGCATATGGAATAATAACACAGATGAAAAAAGATGGGATATATTATGTGATCTAGATGTTTCCGAATTTGGAACTATTCCCTTTGCAACACAAATTACTTTCTAAGAATAGGTTATAAATAAATTTAACTCTACAACATGTTCACTTGTGCCTCATGAATGGAGACCCCGATAACATTTTATAATTATTAAGTTTCAATTCATAAAATATTTCCAATCAATGAAATAAATTAAGTTAATGAAATTTAAAATGTAAAGTTTGACCTTTGAAATTGATAATTGAATCTTTACAAATATGAAATTTACAATAAATTGCTTATTCAACATTGCAATTGTTCTTCAACTACTATTTCATAGTCATCTATCTGATAACTCTCTTATGCATCTTAAAATTTGTATGGCCATAGGGAAGGAAATTGGGGAAGGAGTTATGAAACTATGGATATGCAATAACTTTTGTAGCATTTGTGGAGATGTGTTGTACATAAATCATTTTCTATGGATATGGATATTGGCTGAACATGAATGATGTACGGTGTAAACAAAGTGTGTTCTTTATGTCGTTGGAAAACACTTCCCATTTGTTCCTTGGTGTTAATCTTATTGAATATTCCATCTCTATTGGAATCAAGGAATATCCTTATTTGAGTTGATTTCTAAGTAAGCAATAATGACATCTAATTAGTGTAGTAACATGTTTTCTAACTTGTAGATAGGGAAATTCTCATTCTCAAGTTTCTAACAAGTATTTAAGTACTTTAAGCAGTCAGTTCACAATCTTTGTCCTTTTGATCATGAGCCAAATTGGAACTTTTTCTTTTAGCTCTAACGTGCTCCACACAGATTGTATGTAGATATGTAACCATAATTCTCTATGTTTTCATATAATTCTCCAAAATGTAAGGTTATTGAAACCCTGTGAGATTTCCTCATGTTCCAACGTAGTAGACTGAATAATTTTTCCATTGTAGGCCTCAACACCAAAGCTCCCAACGCTCCTAGACTATTTGCATCCTCCCTCCTTCAAACATCAAATGCTTGAGCTGCATTGTGATGGGTAAAGTTCAGTATACAAGATTCTCTACTCCAACCTCTCCGCTCATCCAAACTTAGTGGACACAAAGAACAACATACAACCCTAGGGACATCCCCCTAAGACTAGAAAAGCACCAGCCAAAATAGAGAGACATCAATAGAGGTTTTGGTTGTCTGGAGTTGGTACACAACTATTTTGGCTTAGATTAACAAGCACAGATGCAAAAGGGAATAGAAAATTCAACACAAAAGGTGATTCAAAAATTCGTGTTGATTCCTTTAGAAATACGACGGAAGGGAAACAAAATATCCAACTTGCAAATTGATACAATCTCAAAAGAAATATACCAGTGAATAAGCCAACAATGATACCAAACGGAGAAGGAGGAGCGATTATGATCTGACCATGTTCAATCTGTCAGTTCCCCCATTAGCGTTTCAATATGGAGTTGATTGGTTAGAATGACTCAGATTGGGTAGGTTACATTGATAACATGAAGTCCACTTCAGGAAATTTTATGTAGGTAAGGATATGTGAAACACATGTTATGACTTCCAAATTCGTAGAATCCTTCTAAGATTTGGGTACTAACTAATTCATTGGGCCAACCAACTTTAATGGATTAAGGGTAAACTGCTAAAATTGATGATATAAATCTATGGGGCCATCTCGGAAAACCACCTCTTGATCTTGCTCTTCAACTATACCCACTCTTGTATGTTATGTGAGTTCTTTCCTTTGGACCACCCATTTCAATTGGCTATAAATAAAATCAATCACTTGACCTTTTTCACTTACTTATGCCATGGTGATTATCTGACATTTCAATATGGAAGCTCGCTGGACTGCCATCGGGAGAGGGGACAATAAATTATTATATAATATGTGATTAGGTTGGGGACTGCTTATTTAAGTTAACAACTCGATGTATAAGGATGAGAGGGAGGGTGTAGTGATTTGTCCCACTCCATTCGAATAAAGGTTCATTAGAGTGTTGGCAACTACTTCATTATGCAAGCTTAATCCAGTGTGCTTATGCAAGACTAATATGTGCTCTCAATTATACTACTCAATCAGGTAGCAATGCTTATTTGATGTTTTGGAACCTATAGAGAATGTATTCTTTATTGCTAGGAGAGATACCCTTCACTATTTACTTTCTGAAGCCCACCTTTCTTTTGCACCTATTTCGGCCATAGGTTTAGGATTTGAGAAAAAACAAAACTATAGAAAGGGAATTTCATGGGTTCAGAGGTCTAATGCATCCAACAATTTTTAGTTACATTGAGTTCATTTATAGAGTTTTACACCTATTTCACCCACAGGCTTGGGATTTGAGAAAGAAAAAAAAAAAGAATTTCATAGCTCGAATGATTAAATTGATGAAAAAAACTTGCTTGAGTAGGAATTCATCGATTGCATTGTGTGGAAAGAAACCTAGTTAAGTGCTTGCCTACATTAGTCTATCTCCTATATTTGTATCCTTCCCTTAAAGTATTTATCTCCCTAAAAATAATTGTAGAAGGAAGTCTTAGCTCGGGAGAATAGGAATCCCCGACCAAAAGCTCCAAATCCCTCAACCCTTTGGAGGTATGGATCCCACTTTCGAAAAAAGGGAAAAAAAATTCTAAGATGTATCCATAACAATCTATTTTGTGGACAACAAAGTGAGGGCCCAGTCACCTCGATTAGTTTATGATATACTACAACAACAATGATGACGGAGGCCCGAAATAACAAATTAGTTCACATGCCGATCGGACGGGCGGGATTTTATATATGTGTTTATTTATACCACCTTTGTTTGAGATTTAGAACATCTCAGGCCTTTCAAAAATAAATGCCCTGAACAAAATATATTTACCCCATGAAGGAAGATCTATGGCTGAGGATGACCCGTGGGGGTTTGAGGAAATGATGGGCTAAAAACGTAGCCACGGGAGAGGGAGGAACTAATTCAGTTGTAAAATGAACTATCAATAATATTGGATTCTTCTTAAGAATGGATAGAATTACTAGTTTATGAACCTGGTCGGGACATAAACTTCTGTAAAAGAAATGTTCGTTTATCACATCAATGGGAAAGAACAATGGAGTCGCGAGAACGAAGAGAGAAGTTACCGTCAATTTCCTGGTGACTTCTCCCTGACTTATAGGCCGGTGCGCTTCACCTCCTTTATTCACCCGAGGACGCCAAGACTTGGATTGACGTCTTTTGGGTCGATTCCTAGGCACACCTACGCACATCTTCGTTTTACTCATATATCTACCGCACATGATCTTAGCTTTTTTGGCTTGAATATTTGCATACTATGCCAAAGTGATTCAGAGGACGTGGAACACCTATTCCTTTTCTGTTTACATGCCTTGGCCTGAACATTTGTATACTATGCCAAAATGATTCAGAGGACGTGGAACACCTGTTCCTTTTCTGTTCCCATACAAAAGATTTATTACAATAAGTTCTTGTTTACTATATTGGTACAAGAACCATAAGAAATATGGCTTTCTACCAATCTATATTTTCTGGTCGATTTGGAGTAGCAAGAATGCTGGAATGTTTTCACAGAAATCAATTTCTCTGCATAAGGAAATCATTAAAACTATGGCATATTACAATGAGATTGGGCATGTTAAAGGAAAGGTGATTAATAGAATGGTCAAGTCCAAAAATATATGGATGGTCCACCCGGTGGGTTTCTTTGATGGTGCCTACAAGATGAGGGAATGTGGATGTAGGGCTTTCATAAAAATCAGTCCTATTTCTGCTATCATTTCTGGTGAGAAGGAGGTATAGGAAAAACAATGGTTGGGCATTGAGACACTGGAGTATATGGGGATGCAAAGAACATCATAGGTCAGATAAAGGATCACAATACCTTCAATCCACATATTTTATCAAATTGGATGAATCGTATTAGGGTCCTCTTAAATTTCTTCCAGCATATCCACTTCCACTTTGAACATATTTATAGGGAACAAAATACAACAACTAACCTCCTTACAAAAAAAGTTTGATGATAGAACCTGGTAAGATCGCATATGCAATTTTTGAAAACCATATTAAGATCAAGGAAGAATACATATATTCCATATGATACTTCTTGCCTTGGTCCTTCCTGAGGACATGGACATGCTTTTTGTAACTTGATTTTTGTAATCTGTTTATTTTGATACTTTTTGCCTTGGTCCTTCCTAAGGACATGGACATGCTTTTTGTAACTTGATTTTTGTAATCTGTTTATTTTGAACAGCTTATGAGGAGTCAAGGCATAAATATTTTATAAGAAGTATTAGGAGGAAAAGACCATACGACATAATTCAGGGAGTCTATGAGAAAACATGTAAAATCAAGCAGCACAGTAGAAATGGATACACAAAGCGTTGTTTCAATTTTGTAAGAAACACATTACTATAAATGGGATGATTAGAAAGTAACAGAGATACTAAGAAACAATATATTTGTACTTAAGTGTTTTTAGTTTACTGAAAAAAAATGTATATACGACCTCACGTCAAAGAACCGTCAGAATTAGAAACTAAAGGGAAAACTGAAAAAATATGGATGGATGATGGTTAAGGGTGTTCAAATAGATTGAACTTACTGTATTTGTATAATATATGTAAATGGTATTTATATAACACTATAATTTTGTTTGCACATTAGTAAGTTTCATGTTCTATCCCAGTCAATTGGGAATAGTGGACATGCATTGTGAACAAACTGATATTGCCTGTCAAACACAAATAGTTTGTTGTAATGAGTGGATCACCGATCACATTAGTTGTAAGACTCAAAATGTAAAAGGGAAAATATAGAACTATGGGTGATTTTTTTATTTGTGGTTGCCAAAGTGCAGAGAAACAAATAACCCAAAAGATAGAATACATCTCATTCATCTTTATTCACGCATGGCCTCTCCCATACGGTTTTTCTTTGACAATATGCACCAATTTCCAATATATCCAATATTTATTTAAATCCAACGTTGAAATATTCCAATAGACCCAATTATACTTTAACTCTTATAGTATAAAAATTCTAGACTATGCACCATGCTCTGCATTACAAAGTCTAATTGTTCAAATAATTGATTTTACAGGAAAACACGCTACTCATAAACTCATAATATTTTCAAACTTCTACACTATCCAGCCCTGCCCCGCCTTGGATGGTTTAATTTTTCAGATCTTATTCTCAAATTATACTCAGAATAGTTCAGAAAATGTCTACAGAAAGACCCTAATAATATTCACCATTAAATAAATACTATGGTCAAATCTGACTCAATTGCATAGTGGGCTGTTCGTTGAGCCAATGGATAGGCATCACTGGAAATAATCACCCAATTGACCAAAAGTCAAGAATCGACATGAATATTAACATATTTATGTGGCACACGACAAACCCTTCGGCGATAGGAGAAGATACGACATCACACATCCCGTGTACAATGGCCAATTATTCAAGCCCCAAGCTCCCTTCTTTGAACAAATCCAACCACCTTGCTTTCATATGGTCTGTTCAGATTTGGTTGTTGTTGAAATCCCCCATGGCAGCATGATCCATGACTGATTTATACTCACCCATTAATTCCTTAGGCAAATCATTCACAAAAGGCTTTAGATTCATTCCAACTGTAACTGCAGATACAATACTTTTTGTCATGCATAGAAACAAAATCAAACACCAGAAGAGAATGGTGTGAAACTAGAGCTCTCCCACTTTCACTGCATATGATGGGATGGTTTGCCCCTTTCTGGTTACAAGGCACACAAACTTCCTTCACCACAATCGTTGCATATTCTTCCACACTGTAAGAAACAACCATATTAGAGCAAGAAGACTTGGTACCTTCATAATCAATACGAATCCCTCATCCAATGTCAATGATCTTCATATTGGTGCCCAGATCAACCAACTCACCGTATATATACGCTGCTTCGCTTACACCATCATTAAGAACTTCAACATATGGATCTAAGACCCAATATGGAAATGAAGAAGCCAGAGACAATCTAGCATCTTCAATTTCTGCAATTTTCGAATGATGCCAATGATTTCCAAAATTGTGAGCACATATTTTCCCTGTTCACCAGATGTGGCACCGAAATGGCCACCATGTTTGGTCCTCAACTTCGCTTGAACCCCAATAATAGGCCTCATAGTTAACTTGCAGCTCACATTGAGTGCCAAATCCGATTCCTCTTCTTGCTCTAGTGCAATAATGCAGTTAAAATTCAAGCATCTTTCACCACAAAATATGGATCTCTCTACCCCTCGACTCTATACAACACAAAAAAATGGGAAATAGACTACGAGACGGGTGCAGTAGAAACACTTACACCTTCGCCTTTGGATAAGAAGGGGCTGGGAAAATTCAAAACTAGGGGAATAGGAAGAGATACTTCCTGGGCAAGCCATAGCTACGACACGGTAGCTTCACTCGGGGAGAAATATCATACCACGTGGGTTCATATTGGGGGATACTTATTGAAGGAAAAATGACATAAGGAGTTGTCTATAATGCGACTTTTTGGAGATTCCGGTGACGGAATCCGGCTGAAGAAATGAGGTTAAATCTTGATTTTTAGCAGTTAAAATGGGTTTTTAACTGCATATTTGGATTCAGCACCCTGAAAAACCCTTGGAACCCTTTAATTGTGCAGAAACTAGCTATCAAACTTGAGATTCCAATAAATTGCTGCCGGATTTTGACCAGAAAAACCCGCCAGAAAAGCTTTCAAAAAGTCTCATTATAGACAACTGCATGACATAATATATTGGGGAATATACAGGGGTAAAGGGTTTTTGTATTGGAAAATATAAAATATGGAGCTTAAAGTTAATGGAAAAATATAAAGGGGTATAAAAAATGTTAATGAAAAAATGGATACCTACAATATCTAGTGAAAGTAGGGGTTTTCTAAATTGGGAAGCTATATTGGGTTCATATTGGCAGGGGGTTAAATAATGTGATTTTTAGAGGGATTTTCCAATATGTAGTCAAATTAAGGGTATTGTTTAATATGCCATGAACGCACGTGATATGTCAGAGGTTCACTGAGTGAATCTCCTATGAACTATGAAGGGGGTTATGATGGGGAGAGTCCTCAATGCCTAAGCAAGCTAGATGAAGCATCCCTTCCTACATATATACCGTCTCTCAGGTTTCAAAAGAGCAGCATGGGTCATTACTATGACGAACTTATGTTTCCTGTAACCAACCTCCAACGTCGTTCCCACCGCCTATGGTGATCCAACGGGGGATTTTTTTTTAATCATCTAACACCTTAGATCGATGGCACAAGACAATACACAGAGGCACATAGGGGAGTTCTTCCCAGAGAGAAACTACAGCGTAAATATAATTTTTTCCCATAACAAGACGGTCTCCTATCATTGAAACGATGAACATTTATACAACTTTAAATATACATCATTGATATATTTAATGTAATCTTTTAGAATGGCTAATCATAATTTAGATCTTTTTGACAAATCAAATAAATTTGTCAACTGTGTGTGAGAAATTCATGGTTGCACATGAATTTCTCATAGAAATATAAATATCTTCTGGCTTGATTCCTCATGTATTTAATCTATATCACGTGCCAAGAACTCTATTCCAAATCACGTACTCTGCCATCACTTTGACTTAATCTGCCACCACCCAACTGTACCTTTATCTTCACTCATGTGTGGACATGGAAAGTGTTGGGTTAATTTTTATAGCTGGAGGGGATTAGGATCACCATTTTTCATGTCCTCTAACTTATGCTTTCATTATATCATATGTGCAACTATGTAGACATGTGACTCAGCCACAGAGTTAGAGACTAGCTTCATAATGGTTATGTTTCTATAACCACAACATTTAAAACTTTTTCTCAAAAGAAAATACAAAAATATAGAAAAATGGATACTTTAACCTTGAATTTATCTGATTTATAACATTTATAGTTGAAGACATGATTTTTTTACCAAAATAGTAACACTGGAGTGTTAGTGAATGAATATGGTAGGCTTCTAGAAATACGAATGAAAAAAAAAATTGTTGAAAGGATGACAAAAAGAGTTCATTCTTGGGACCCAACATTCTCACACATTGAGTATTTTACCTGTCCCTATTCATAAACAAAATTAAAAATTCTTGTAGTTTTCTTTGATTAAACCACGATCTCTATAGCTTGGATAAAAATGTCAAATTTATTATTTGAGGCTCTTTTCTTTTTCATTACACTGGACCACCTTGACTTCCTCGGTAGGTCCTTGGAATTTAAATTTTTAACTTTTGCATATAATATTTTATTGACTTTCTTGAGCTTCAGATTCTTCCTATACTAATATTGCATTCTCTTTCACATTTTCTAGTTCTACGTTTTCAAGGCTTCATCCTCATTTTTTATATGTCATTGTAGAACTTCTAACTCCCTAATTTCTTGTTTTAACTTTTCTATTATTTCTTTCTCTTCATATAGACAATGGAATGGACCGTAAGTAGGAGATGGTAATGGACTATAAATAGGATATGATATATAATTATACTCTCCAATATGTGGATCTTGTGGGTCCTTTTCAAGGGATTCAATATATTCATAAACCTTCTATTGTGTTGTATCAATCTCTGGACTAGTAACTTTTGGCTCTAGGATTATAGGTCACAATGTATCAAATACTTTTGGTTTCTTCCTGTTGACTTTTGAAGAGATGTATTTTCCTAGTGACCCATTGTTTTTCCATCATACTCATTAACTTGAATTGGTGATTGTTTTGGAATGTCAACATTATCTTGCTTCCTTAATCCCTTAATCATACTGCAAGGAGTTCTCAAGGCTTATCTATGAATTTTGTGGTCTTCTTATCTGTAGCTTTATTGTGCTTGCAATTTTTTTATAAGTGGTTTCTTTTTCTTTACCTCTTTCACACTTCCCCCCTCCAATCTCCCTATTTCTTTCTTATCCGTTTTTTTTTCTTTTTTCTTTCTTTGTGATTTTGCCTTAGCTTTCTATGGTTTTAGGTTAGAAACCCTAGCCTTACTTATTTCTTCCTTGTTTGAAACTACAAGCTTAGGGTTCAAAATTTCAATCTCCAAAACCTTAGTGCTGGTCTATTTCCTCTTTGAGATTCAAACCTCTACCTATTGGGAAGTCTTAGGAGCTTCTTTGAAGTGATTTCTTATGAGGAATTCCTCCTAATTATCACGTTGTTGATGTAACCCAACCTCAACCAAAATTTTAACCAACCCGAAATAACATAGGCTTATATCTATATTCCTTGAGTTACGTTGAATATTGAAAGCCTTTTTCTTAAGAATGCTAAGTAGATAATATGGAAAATTTTCTCATAATCTTTCTCAAAATTCATAAGTACACAAAGATTATAAAATACTACTAATCCATGCCTACCGTGACAGGTCACATATTTTTGAAGATCAAACAAAATTACCCTCAACTTTTTCTTCAATGTAAATGTTGGTATTCTTTTGTGCCAATTCACAACTATTTTAGGACGTATGAGGAATTTATTCCATGTGTCTCCTTTGATCTTCAAGCTCTTAAACCAATTTTCACCAGTTCTAGTCAACCTCGCAGACTTTAATAAAAAATATATTATTACATTAAGCCATACCTCTCCAATTTTTTCCTTGACCCCACCAAATTCTCTTGCAAATTCTCTGGTCACCTCTATATCATACCCTTGAAATTTGTCTAAGAACTTTTTTCACCATTCTTTTGACAAAATTTATTTATCATTTTAGATAGGTATAAAGAGCTTAATGCTAGTGGGCTCATACCTCACTATGTGTGTCATTTCTCACCCATAGTGTTAAGTAACTCTATGCCTTCAAATTCACTCTTTTGTCACATAGGATGCAGGGTAATGGAGGAGGAGTGACAAGAGAAAAATAAAATAAGTGGAGTGGAAGGATGAAAATAACTTCGAGACTCAATGAATATAGTGGAAATAATGATGGACAATTTAACCATCCTAAATAAGCATCGATTTTTTTTATTAATGATGATATTAGTGAGGCCAATTATCACCAATTCATATTACGATGATGTGAATGACTGTGTCTTTGGAGATATTGGAAATCCATGTTTATATGGGCAATCGTGAATAGTCATTCTATCATATTTATGAAGATAGATTTATGGATTTGAGCTTTGGGTATATAAAATATTTTTTCTACATTTCTCTATTTCATAATTCCTTCTATCAAAACAATTTAAATTTATGAAGAATGATATTCCAGAATTGATCCCATAGGTGCCATTTTTAAGGTCTATGTTTCGAGTCACCAACTGGACTCATCATCAAGACAAATGCTATATTTGTGTAACAGGAAGAGAAACCTTCCCCATGCTTGACTTTCTTTGGATCCAGACCCAAGGAACCGAAGCCCTAAGCTCTTCATCAACTCACTAATAGAGCACAAATGCATAAGATTGGATAGTTGTAAGAGGATAATTACATTTGAGCACATACATCATAAATCTAAGATACCATCTAATTCCTTCATTGATTTTACTTAATGCCAAGTAATATAGAGATAGAGAGCATAAGTTATCACAATAGCATTGGGCTAGTTCTTGTCAACACAACTCCATAATTCATTTAGTTCATAGCAGGATAGGCAACCTAGAGAACATGAATCTAATAGTAACCCACACAATCCAACCATTCATTTCAATCATTGATGGTTCTTAGCCATAGTAACTAATTAAATATGCATAAATACATAGTTTATCAATGGTTCATGAGTTAGTTATTCATCAACTCAATCTTAGTATTCTTTCAATTTAAAACATACTAAACATATTTAGGTCATATTCATGACAAGGGATTTCATAATGTAGACATTCATTAAACCACAAACTTATGAAATAGTTTATAAATCCAGAGCATAATAGTGAGTTCCAAGTAGTCTTTCATAAGCATACATGACCTTGCATTATTCTTAAGTTCAATAAGGAATATCATAGCCCATGGTCCAATACACATGAGGTGCTATACTTATCTGTGTATGTTTATATGGTTGGTAATGAAAGGAGGGACTTCAACTCTCCATCCAACAATAAGCTAGCTACACTACAATATTTCTTGTAGTTGACCACCCAAATTTGGATGAAAATTCTAAGGGGATGCTTGTTCAAGGAAACGAGACCAAAGGATTGGTCACACAGTCAAGATACATAGTTCTCTATATAGGTGACTTATCAACTACCCCTCAATCGAGGATATTGAATCTACTAAGCTTCTCACTGGCCATTCGAGCTTAGACATTATCCAGTTAAATTTTGAATTTAACTACAACATATCCTTGCTCTTTCTATCCAAATATTCTCCCAGCTCACTCCTCTACTCCTCTATGACCACTTTGAATCTCCATGGGCTTTCATCCCTAATGGATTCTTTCCTTATGTTCCATGAAGATAGCGTACCTCCCTTTTGTCATGTCATAAAATTCATGAAAAAGTGGGAAATTCCATCATCCAATCACATCATTTCATCTGTCAAGTGATAGTTTGGTTCATTATGCCACCTCCTTCCTCTTCACGTCAGGGTGTTGTCTCTACTTATCCACTCTATCTTCCTAGGTTTTTGTTCCTTTTGTCTTGGTCCAAGAGGAGGAACATGGATGGTGCCATCCTTCACCCAAGGCTTTCCACTCTAAAACCTTTAATTCCCATAAGTGAGGTTTATAGTTGGTCAGGGGAATGTTAAGGAGATTAAATGTTTCTAGTATGGGTCTACCCATTAAGGATAAATAACTAAAATTTACATTTAATTTATTTTATGTTTACAGTTAAGTCTCAACAAACCCTGGCCTCCATGTTGATGTTAGAGAGTCACAATTTAAAAATTACAAAAGCAAGGGTAACATGAGGGATGTTACAAACCCCACCCCCTTAAAGGAACATTGTCCCCATTGTTGTATAACTGAAGAACATAAAAGCAATTTAAGGTTTATAATTACATATCTAGACAATGTTATATAATTGGAGAACATAAAAACAATTTGAGGTTTATAATTACATATCTTACATCAATGACATCTTCCATATCTTGAATTTCCATTTATAGCCATATCATTTGTTATCCTCAAGGTTTCCTCAGGGAAAATTTTTAGCTCATTACTTCTTGGGATAGACCTAATGCATTTATGATCACAGTGAGTATGCTCATGATTCATTGAAAACCAATTCACTCAAGTTTCCTATTCTGTGTAGTCACACTCCTTCCAATTTCAGACATCCCCTTATCTACTTCCCTAATCCCTCGGACAATCCATTCCTTGGAAAGTATTCCTCACATAAGAAGGTTCTTAATGGAGTCCCATAGCCAAGGCACCGCTTTGGCTTGCTATAACAACATAACACCTTCGTCACAACATACCTCATGGTGATCAATGCATATCATAATGGCCTAGTCCCGAAGGTCTTCATCTCCACTGAGATTCTACTGCACCACTCTGATATTACCATGTTGATATTTCTCTAACATTTCTTGTGATCAACACATATCTCTATGCAAGATATTTCAATAGCTCACCTATATCAAATCATGCAATTCTGATGAGATTAATCATAAACAATTTAATCAAGTTAAACCAAAGTTTAAATAGTAAATTATTTAAACTACTACTTATGTTTATGGTTACTCCTTGCTTCCTTTGTCTTCACAAAAAATGTGTCGAAATTCATCTTTACAGAGCAAACTATATCTTTATTGAAAAAGGTTCGCCTTTAGTAGACAAGCTTTGCTTTTATCGAGCAACTTCATCTTTATTGGATAAGATGCATCTTTACCAAAAAAACTCCATATTTACTAAGAGATATCTATCTTTATTGAACAATCCCCCTCATCTCACATCCTAGTGAGTCTGGGGCATATTTCTTCTCCCATTAGATACGCACCTTTTTGAGACCAGGTAGCCTCCATTTCAGGTCATCTACCTATCCAAAGCTTTTCTTGTATGGGATCCCATTAGCTACTCATCTTTATAGGCCTAGGAAAACACCATTTTGGTTAGTTTACTTGTCCAAAGGTTTTCCTTCATGGGTGCCCATTAGCTACTCACCCTTTTGGGCCTAGGAAATCCCCATTTTAAGTAGTCCACCTATCCAAGGGATTTATTTCATAGGGTAATCATCAGAGCCTTACATCCAAGTGTTGACATGTAATTCTATAATGGAATGTGCAAAGAGTCTTACAACCAAGTGATGGTTTGACATAGCCAAATACATTGCTCGTGAAGTCTTATAGGAAAATTAATGGTTATGAATTGCTCCCATGAGGTAGGAAAAATGTCATAGGGATTCCATGTGCCCACAACAATATTCTTCTTGAGCTCCATGCTCCATCATTTCACATGTGTCACAACATTTAATCTCCATGAGATATACTAAAAGATTTCAAATCAAAAATTTTAATTGCTCAAATTTTCTTCATTTATAAGCCTGATCTGATAGGCATGATAGTTTTATTCACGTCCTTGGGCTCCCTTGCAGGTGGTGTTATTATATCATGGTGGATTTTATCTTACTCCCCATTCCATCACTCATCCTACAATCTAATCTTTCAGTTAGACAAACAATTGTCAATACTCATGCATACAATCCTTTTGTTACAAATATTCACAACATCCCGAAGTGATCTCAGAATTATTGTACATACAAAAATTCTATCAGTTTCCACTGAATTAAAATAAAAATATCATAGCATCATATGGGTGCATCAAATTCATTCAAATCAATTCATAATACAATTATTTTTTATTTCAACAACCCGACGAATCAAAAATGAGAAATTCATAATTTGAGTCCATGAGTGATTTATCTCTCTATTTTTTTTTGCATGCATTACTAAGTCATTGAATTCTTTTCATAGTGACGGATTCCTACCTTATCCATACCCCTTCTTGGGCATACGTGGAAAGCATTGATTGATCTTAAAACAACAGATATCAAATTTAGCTGAAAGGAATTCTTACCTAATTACTTTCCTTTACCTTTTCTCATTTCTTGCCTTACTTGGCCACCATTACAAGAAATTTCAATTGATACCTTTTGAAAGAGTCCAACTAGCTTGTAGCACACCTACTTTTGTGATTTTTAGTAGTCCTTAAAATTATCTCAATTTAACAAATTAGACACAAATTTCCAATTTAGATATTTCATAAAGGAATTTTCATTATGTATCCAATTCAAGCATGTCCTCATCCATGCTCCCAAACCTATGGATATTCATTTGGAAAATCATGTGTCATACATGCACACATTCCATACTATTCATATGTAGTTATTGTTAGTGTCAAATTTCAACCGCTATTGGTTTCTATTTGAAATATTGAGAGGCAGGATGAATACGTATTTCTTGCAATTAGTATTTTCACTTTTCTTTTGCAACCTTAAAGGGTAGCTGAGTTAAGAATTTTCAAATAACATATGTTTAATTACGAGTAGTATACGGTAACATGTAAAGCATAGAGCACATAAATGAATCAACAAGTACATCATCACATAGGAACACCAAACATTAGGTGGAAAGCCAAATTGGGAAAAGCCACCAATGTTGTTATCTCTCTCTTCTTATTATTATTATAGATAAAATCTTCTATTGCATCTTGCACTGGCACAAAATCTTACTAGTGCACAAGCTCCTTGTTGGAGGTTACCAACTCCTCTTGTTTCTCTAGCTATAATTGGAAGGAAGCCACACTCCCTAATCAAGTTTATCAGCCACCACCTATAGGAAGCTAACACTCCCTTACTGAAGGCTCAAACCCTGAAATCCTTTTTGGACCACATTTTAGAATATTTCACACTGGATCCACCCGACTTAAACACAAATCATGTAGGTCACATTTCATCAAATTTTCAAACTGGACCCACATATAACATTCTACTCAATTCAAATATTAAGATACCAAAACCTCTCTGCAATAAATCGTTAATCAACAAACAAATATGCTTAATAAAACATCAAGCCCTAGCTCTGCCATATACATCAATATTGTATAATGTTGGGAACAAAGCTGCACTCAATTATTCCTACCAATAATGTACCAAACTATACTCTTTTCTCACTGAATACAAATATGACCATAAAATCTCCTCATTTATTTACAAACCATAACAACATATACCATTCATACTACAATGAACCATCAACAACATATATCCACGAAGAGTACTCTTACTCAGCCACAACATCAATGCTAAATCCTAATCTAGCAACATCATGATGACAATACATTCTCATACAAAATTCTAAAAATCAAAAACATTTATTCATACATGACTCATCTCATCACTCTACCCAACTCTTTGACTTCACTAGGATTCAACCATTAAATGAGTTCATCATACTTCAAGTCTCAAAAACAATCAACCAAACATTTGTT
Source organism: Pinus taeda (assembly GCA_000404065.3). Lineage (NCBI taxonomy): Eukaryota > Viridiplantae > Streptophyta > Pinopsida > Pinales > Pinaceae > Pinus > Pinus taeda. The sequence goes on from APFE031452567.1 coordinate 46,216, forward strand.
AAATAAATATATAAATAATAATAATCACAAGCAACAACTAGCTCAAAGTAGCATCCTCATCAATATCTATAGGAATTAGTGCTCCAAAAGGGTGTCAATTAACCAAGGAGAAATAATGAAAACCCCTGAACAAATGTGCATTCATTGTCTAGCATCACTATTCATTCTCAAACACCTACAAAAAATCCATTAGTATGCTAACACATTATCATAACTATCCCTGCATTGTAGCATGACCATATATTATCTCTCTACAAAAGGAAAATACGAGTAGCAACATCAAATTCATAAGAAAAATTTGTTCGTATAAAATTCTTTCCCCAACGTGTTGATCTTTGAGAGTAATAATATGTCATTTAACCTCTTCCCACTATGCATTCACCTTTGTCACTACAAACCCCCCTTTTTATAATACAATACTAGTGGAACAATTATAAAAACTTCCTTTACACATGGAGATATCACTATTACAAGCCTCATTGAATGACATCAATATTTGGACACCACACTCTATAAAATATGAATTTAAACTCAAAATACATGCTCAACATATAAAAGTCACCAATATGAAGCACTCAACCATATATTATTGACCACAAGCAACCACCTCTGTCTCTAATTTCAAGCACAAAAACTATGTAAGGGGCACAATTACATCACCAAGCAACAAGTTTAGCCATGTATATATTGTTATACTACATTCTATAACTCTGTAATTAGAACTCCGGAACTTTAGGAAAATCCTACAAATCATGTGTCAACATTCATAGTCTCTAAAATAAATAAGTCAGAATACAAGCTCTGCCTCACACTGCCTCTCTATTCTCAAATCCATGTATATACATTAGCTTGATATCATATAATCATTCTCAAAGGAAGCTTGCAATGCATCAAATCTCTGTAATCTCATAACCTGTCACAACTCCAAAGAGGGTTCATAATGCAATTATAAACTTTATATATGTACCAAAAAATGCATCATTGATCAATTCCTACGTAGTTTATTGTTGGAAATAACACTGAGAGGGGGGGATGAATTAGTATTTGCAATCCAATAACTATTCAATTCCCAAAAAAAATTATATATGCTACTTCAGTGAAGTGAACTTGCGTGTGTATGCAAATGTGATTAAGGAAACCAACGTATACCTAGAGAAATTATGATTTAGTCAATTTATCATGTGTTGATCTTTAATATGTGCATCAGTATCTTATTATACAGTAACTATGTGCAGTAATAACATAATAACCCATCACACATAAAAAAACACACATGAACACCAAGATTTAAGGTGGAAACCCAATGCGAGAGAAAAACCACCTGTTGTTGTTGTCTCTGTCTTCTTTTAATATAAAGAAAATTTGTTTACAATCTTGTACTGGTGTAGGCTCATACCAATACGCAGGTACCCACCTACAGAAGGCTACAACCTTCTCTGGTTTTCCAGCTTCTACTGGAAGGGAGCTACAACCCCCTAGCTCTTGCACTACCTAATGTGTTTACTAGTACGTAGGTGCCAACCTATATAAGGCTTTGACCTTCTCTCTTCCTCCAGGGACCACATTCCATTAACTTTCATATAAGATTCTCTTGGTACACAATAATACAATATGAAGGCCTCGTTTCATCAAATTTTCATACTGGAACCATCAGAAAATTTGAAACTCAAACTGCATCAACCAACAATCAGCTAATCTGAACAATCAGATCAGTATCACCAAAACACTATGCTGAACCCAGAAACCTCCATCATCAATCAAAACCAGCTGCAACCTCAAAAATCATACATCAAAATGCACACACTACTTTACTAAACCCAAATTGTGTGTATACGCTACTCCCTTTAGCAAAACCTGTGTATACATTTAGAACTACTAAATCATAACAAATTCTAAATCAGATCTGTACCAACCAATAATATTCTAAACATCTACTGTCAATTTGCAGAGATCTAGACAATCAACATCAAAGATAACCCTTCTCACTTAATCAATCAACCAATCATACACAAAATCCTTATGCATTTAGTTTTACATTCAGATCTAAGAAGGCTTCATTAACAGACAACAATAAAACAACAACAGTGATCAGATAGATCAGTCATTTCTAAACAGTAAGATTTTATTTTACATATACTACTTGGAAGATTCGAACCTACATGTACATGTGCCTTTACCAAGGTGAACCGAAGTATAGATTTGCAAATATTAACTCACAACTTCGCTATTATTCCAAACTTTAGACATACCCAGATCATGACTTTTAAAGAATAAAACATGTGTCAGCAATTAGATCTAGCCCAACCAATATTAGATCATTCAATGATAAGTCATTTTAGGTCTCATGATCTTGATCCAACATTGAATTCAAGGTACACAAATATTTTAGATTATATCATAATCCTAGCCCCTACAACATCAAATATACTTCAGGTAGAAGTATTCCTGAGAAACCCTTTCACTTGCACACTTGGCCCTTTGATCTTCACCTCCTTATATAATTTTCGCTTTCCTCAATACCTCAGACCAAAACCACACTTAGGACATGTGATATCCTTGGATGGGATCAAATAGTCATTACTCTGCTCAATATTGTGGGCTAATACCATGGTATTGACCCTTGGTACCTTTACTCTTGAATTTCCTTCATATTCAAACCCATACGCGGTTTTCCTCTTGTGTAAGTGCATGCATACGTATACGCTCTTTTTATTATGTGAACCTACGTGTATACACTGTTTTTGCAAGGTGAACCTGCATATATAGCTTAAACTATCTAAAAACATCATTTTCCTTCAACTTCTTGATTATGATCAGTAGACCTTTGTTCCAACTTCCTGTTCTTCTATACCAATGCTTTGTTACCTCTGAATTGACCTATTACACTGTGAGTTTCCTCTTATCAAATTTGAGCGGACCTATGAGTGAGTTGCCAACAAGGACAACACCTATATCATAATGCCAACAATCGCCCCCTTTGGAATTGATGGAAATCGTATTGGTGTTGATTATTGCAAGCTGTAGAAACTGTTAGAGATATCAAACAACACCATAACAATCTCCCCCTTTGACATCAAGGGAAAAGGGTGGACCAAGATATTCTCCCCCTTTGAGATATACTATGATGTTCATGCTCCCCCTGAGTACATGCAGAGTCTGCAAAGATATGTTTCAAAAGCATAACATTCTATAACTCAATTAAGTGAGTATGACCTACCTAAGACCAATGACTGACCATACATCAATCTCTCAACCAAGTGGGGATACACCAATTGTTTATACATGGCTGAAATACAATAATTATTACATCATCCATCCCATGCATAGTGGGGATACAAATTACATCATATGTCCAATAGGACTCAAAAAATATACTATGATAGAAGGAGACATATAACACCCTAGATCTATATATGACTTATGCAACAATTGATATAAATATGTGAACCATAGTAGAAGTCAACAACCATAATGCCGGCAATGCAGAATGTTTGTGAATGCCAATGCTCCCCCTGAACCTGTGCTACCTATGCATTGTCAACAAATTATTCATCAAGGCATCTTCATCAGTCAGATAAAAATCAATGAACAAGGCATATTAGCAGACTATAATCATCAATATTAGACTGAGAACCATATCAGAGCCCGACCCACTATTTTTCTGTCAGAAAAACATATACGCTCATGCATCCATAGAAACTTGCGTATCTACACGACTATCCTTCATGAAAACTGCGTGTATGAACCTTCCTCTGAAAAGCTAGATTTAACAACAGTATGATGCAGAAACTACTCCCAGATTTTGTCTAAGATATTCAAATGTTTCTCTGGGAAGTGGTTTGGTGAATATATCAACAACCTATTCTTTGGAGGGAACATACTCCAATTTAACCTTTTGTTGAAGCACTTGTTCTCGTAGAAAATGGTACTTAATGGGTATGTGCTTGGTCTTAGAGTGCATGACTAGATTCTTCGAAATATTGATGGCACGTGTATTATCACATAGAATGGGTGGAGTACATGTGATATGAATGTCTTGCAATGTTTTCATTATCCAAAGTAGTTGTTTGCAACAAGATGCAGCAGCCACAAATTCTGCTTCAGCTGTAGATAAGACAATCGAACTTTATTTCTTACTGAACCAAGACACTAACCATGATCCCATTATTGGCTTGATGGGGCTTGACCCAAGTTCAGATTTATTTAGCCAAACAAATTCGTACACTACTGGCAATTTCACATCAGCTCCCACAGCGCAGACTGAAGTCTCAGCCGAAGCAATATGGGGGGATGCTAGAACCAAATTTTCACACCCTTGAGATGTCGGAGGGGTCAATTTAGTCCAACTATGCCTACCTTTGCGTAGGCTACTTCGCACACTATTCTGACCTGAGAGACTTTCGCAATCTATTATAATCACCTACGCATAGCCCTAACTAGGGGTTGATATTCTTTCGCACTACTATGGCAGTGATCTGTGCTATTTCCCCAAGTTACACCGCGATGTTAGTCAAATTCACGTAAACAAGTAATTTAACTCACATTAACTTAATCTACATATTTGTCTATGTTCGCACACCATATAGAGAACATAAATGCGATTTATACCCAATATATTCAATATAGAAAACAGGAAATAAAAATATAGAATTGATGTAAAACTTCTCTTTATTAATTATTCAACAATTACAAACTCGACTCGCCCTGCCCACTCAGCTGCAGGGGTCTGCGCACTCAACTGCGAACTACTAGGCCTCTATGCACTCAACTGTAGAGCCTTCTCCTACTCTACAACCCAAAGACCTGAATTTTCCCTTAGATCTTCCACTATGCTGCTATTCCATGATCATTTAATTGATTCCTCTACAACTTAGAGCCTCGCTCTATTTATACAATCCCATGGTCCGCGGACCATGGGTAGATCTCTATAGCTGAAATTACATTATAAAATTAAGGTCGGACAACCCTATGAATCATTTACAAGCTATGCGCTCAGCGCCCACAAAATATGGAGTCTTTACATAAAATATACAATTTATGACCAAAATCTGGGCTTTTAGTCCCAAAACTTCCCTTGGGGGATCTTGCGCCCAACATGCCCCCAAAACAAACATCGTGACTCGCACTCGAGTCACTCTGTCGGTGTAGAGATATTTGCACATAGACCTCCCAAATCCACTTAGACTGTTACAAGGTCGATAGCACACTGAGCAGCTACCTATTGTACTTCTTGGACGCACTATTTAGAAACTGTTGTAACTAAACTGCTTCCTTGAACCTGTTCCTATGTGCCCTGCATCTGCGCAAGGTTTGCTTCAATAGAGGTTGTAATGATGAATGCCTCATCAATCCATGGTTGTACGTGTGGCTTAAAAATGACTTCCTTGTGTCGAGCAACATCCACCTGCTCCTTGAGCGCTTTTGCCTGTTGCATCCGTGTAAGCCTTTGTGTAATGGCAACTGTCTGCACGGTCCCTTTTATCTCATCATATTTTTGCTGCAGCTCACGCACCTTTGTTTCTAAGCGTTGTATGTTTGGGTCCTCCTGTAGAGTGGTGAGTATTAGCCTCCTGCTGAAGCAGGTTACTGATATTTCATGATTGACATTTTACAAGCCAAATATGTCATACTTTGCATGCTGCAATGCTCCATATTTGCTAAAACAGTCACCAAGCAAAGAAGGCTACTCAGAGTTCATCTAACTCCTTTCCAAATTTTGAGAAGTTATTCAAGTTTTGTACAATTTTCAACTAAAGGGAGATCCAAACAGCTTAATCTTGGTCTCCCTAGGTTTCAATTTCCTGTCTTAGAATATAGAGAATGAAAATCTGTCCAAACAGCTTAATCTTGGCAGATCCTTAGATAGGTAGAGAATCAAAGGAGCCCAACTGCTTAATCTGGACCCTTGGAAGTAAAAAGGGTAGTTTGTAGATAGGAAAGCATAAAAAGAAAAAAATGAAATAATGGGTCTGCAAGTTTAAGTGCACCCAAACCAAAAGAAGAAAAAATTTTAGGTAAGTAGGCCGGGTAGGTAGTTTAGAGGTTGCAGAATTTTGATTTTTGATCAGCTCTATGTTTCTATGTTTCCAAGTTGTCATCTCTACTCAGGGCACAATCACTAGGCAGTTTTATGTGAAAGAGCTCAAAACAGGCATAACTAACTTCCCTTTCTCCATCTCCCCCAAATCATTAACTAATTTCCCCAAAAAGAGGTCAAGATCTGCTTGATATCTCTTAGTTTCATCATTTTTCATGTCATTAGCCTGGGTGAAGATCTGCATCACTCAGAGAGAATCCATACTTTCTCTATAAAAGTTCTATCTCCCCTTTGAAGCCTAAGATCTCTAAAGCTTAGCGCTTTCTTGTCATCTCCATATTAACTACTAACACTATTATTTAACTCCCTATATTTTCCCTATCCCCATACTAAACTATGTAGATAACCCCCTTATGTAAATATCCCCTCCCCCTGGTTGAAATATAACCATAAATACTTCACTGGGAATTACTAAGTCACCTGGACTCTAGTAAGAACCCTCCATCTGCAAAATTTCCACTCCCAAGTGTCTGGACCCCTTCCAAACACTAAGGAAACCCTTTCCAAAGGCTAATAACCCTCCACGCGCATTTTTTCTGTGAAAATTATCAATGTTTGTTTGATAATTTCCATCGCGCAAAACACATTTGCCCATTTTCTAAAGTTTAAAACCCACCGCGCCGCGGAAAATGAAGCCTTTAACGTGCGCGCGCCTTTGCGAAACCCCGCGCTTCTCCCTTTTCCGTCCACCGTCGGATCGTCTCCCCCAGATCCGACGGTCCTTGATCACATTGTGCGCCCAATTATGGTGGTAAGTTACCACCCGAAATCCGACGGTTTTACCGTCGTACACCGGGAAAGGTGGTGGCCTCCCATTGCATCAAGCTGCCCCTGACAGAAACCACCTCCATACCAAAGGCGATCCGATACACAGGGAAAACCGCCCTCCCCTCACGTAACAGGAGCGCCACCTCACCCTGCCACATCGCCTCCACGCCACCTCACCCTGCCTGCGCCTAGCCCACGTCACCCCGTCGTACTGCCACGTCACTTTGATGATGTCAGCATGCTAACATCACATCCGTACCAAAGACCCCACTGCTGACGTCAGCATGCTGACGTCATCTGCCGTACTACTGACGTCATGCTGATGTCAGCAGCCAAAAAACCGAAAATTTGCGTAAGAGGAAAAGTCGTGCCTCGGAGCTCCGGAATGAGAAACGGAGGCAGTTTTTGATGCGCGATTAGCGCGATGCGCTAATCGCGGATCACTACAGGAAATAGGCCATATTGGGGAATCTTTAGGGAATATTTTGATTCCTTGGCCCGTTTTGCACCGAAAAGGCCCGAAATTGCCCGATTTTGCCAAATTAAACCGATTTGAGGACAGGAAGAGACCAGAGACAGAGATTAAAGAGTATCATATCAAATCTACAGGGAAAAAGCACGTCAAAGAGTATCAGAAAGCAGAGGAGACCATCAATGTAGCGGCAAAGAGTATCAGCAAAGATTTTAACAGCATCCCAAAGAAGGAGAGAATTAAATACATTCCAGCAAAGTCAAAAAAGAGGGCGAAGCCACTCACAACTCTCAAATCGCAGTTATTGCACATTTAACTCGCACCAGAACAGAACTGGAAATCCCAAAGCACAATTATTCCAGCAATACTTCATCGAGCCACCAAGGGCAACATTGCACTCTTTTTGATCCAGTTACCTTTGACACAGCTTAATAGATATTTACCTACATTTAATTTTGGCACAATTTTAGGTTTAGAAAGCTCTTTTTGCATACCTGTTTTAGGTCAATTGTAATAAATAAGTTCGAGATATTTGCACTATAAAGACAACCCTGAATATTGTATTAAGGGTTGGTTGGTTGGTGATCAACAAACGATCTTTAGCTGATTTCGCTCCAGGAGAGACTCGCACTGTAATGCCTGATAGTTTCTATAATCAAAGACTGCTTATGAGCTTTGGATAATGGATTGTTCACTGTGTTTACCATTCGAAGAATGATTATGGAATTCTTGTGCTGTTGCATAACTCAATAAGTGCTTCTTACCTCTGTTTTTTGTTTATAAGTTACCATCTAAACAGCAGAAAAGAAGATTAGCTTAGAATTTGTTTAAATACACTCTATGCTCAATTTCTGTTGTTTCTTTATGTTTTCCTTTGTTTAGGCATAAATATGAGTTCCACATGTCTCATGTTTGCCTTAACCTTCTCATGCATGACTGTTATCCAGGGATTTTTCATTGCCCGTAGATACAGATCATCCTTCCCTCTATTAAGCTGAGCAAGAGATTCTTAAGTGCCTCTCATTCCTTACATGTCATCCATCTTCTCAGACTGAAAGTTGTGTTGTGTGCAGCTATCCCGCTCCATATTCCTCTTGTGACCAAGAAAACGCACTAACAATCCTAACCCATGACTCATGCCCAATGGTTTGAAACTTATCATTTCATGAGTTGCCTCTCTATTGGAAAGCATCTTCCTTCCATCCAAACACAAACAAGAAACATGAACCCGATAACCAGCCTAAAAACTTCATCAACAAAGTTGAATCATTAAGAGAGAGCCCTCTCTGATTGCAGGTGGGCTAGAACCTGCAATCCAAATATTGGTTTGTGGTTACCTCGGTCGTATCCCTACAGGAGCCTAGGGACAACCTGAGTGATAACGTAATGGCGACTCCGCTGGGGACCTCCTTAGATAATCTCACCAAACCAGTCGGCAGCCCCACAGAGGAAGAAACTGACCTTTGAAAGCTTCGGTCGACCTGTGTTTTTTAGAAAAGTTCCCAAAAAATAGAGTAAAAGTTGGCTCCTAACAAGAAAACGCGTAATACACGATCAAATACTGATCCAAATCGCCCAGCTGTTTTTGAAAATCCAAATTTAATTCCTAATATCATTTGGAAACAAAAGCAAAAAGAAGACCCAACTGCTGTGAGTCCTGAAATAGTTCATCCAAGCAGTGTTCCAACCCCTGTCAATGTTTTATTTCGGTCAACCCCAAGTTCCCCTGGTTCATCACCCCCTTCTCCAAGTAGCTCTTCTACACCTCCATCCCATACTCCTACTACCACTACTACTCCTTCTACCCCGGTTGTTCCTGTTATCCCCGCTGCCCTAGTTTTTCCGCTTATCCCCATCATCATGGCTAGATATGCGCCCTTACAGTTGCCTGCTAATCTCGGGGCTATGCCTCAGGACTACCAGTCAAAAATCACCTATTTTGATGGCACGAGCTCCTGCACCGCCCTACAGGATACAAAGAAAATGTAGGATTATTTCGAGAGTTATGAAATTGATGATGACAGTGTAAAAATGAAGATTTTTGTCCAAAGTTTGACCGGTGATGTCAGAACCTGGTTTAGGGCACTTGCACCCAATTCCATATTAAACCCTGAAGCCTTATACCAAGCATTTACTAATAGATGGGAGAAAAAGAAAGATCCCCTACACATATTATCTGAGTATGATACCTTCAAAAGAGGACCTGAGGAAACAGTATTGGATTACTCTGTAAGCTTTAATAGTGTTTACAATGCCATACCACAGAATTTAAGACCTTCACCTGATCTCGCTTTGTACAAATTCCCTGATGGCTTTGATGTTGAGATGGCATATCAGTTAAGGGAAAGAGCCCCTCAAAGCCTTGCAGAAATGCAAGATATTGCAGTTAGTGTGGAAGCAAATCTAATTGCTAAAAGAAACAAAGCTAGAACTAAGAGAAGAACCACTTTTAAAGAAGAACCCTCAGCCTTTGATCAGAAGCTAGATGCTATCATCAGTGGAATCCACAGGCTAGGAAACAGAGTAGACAATGTTGAGAGGAAAACTTCATGGGAAGGACAACAGCCCAATGCCATAAGGAACCCGAACTTTAGAAAAAATCAAAACATAACACTGGAAGGGCCAGTCCCAACCATGATATCAGGCCGCCTTTCCAAGAAAACTATGCAAAGGCTTCTAAATCCACTGAGCCCACAGATGGGACTCATATGAACTTGATGGATCCAGAAAATGAACAACAAATCTTTCTTACTGAAGAAGACCGACTATACCCTGATCCAAAACAATTTCACACCAAGTCGGGAGAGTCTTTCGATTTTAAACAAGGCTATGATACCGCAGTGTACGAGGTACACAGGCAATACAAATTAAGAACAAGGACCATTGATGTTCCCCCATCTACCAGAACAAAAGATAGTAAACAGCTCAACAAAAGTAAAGGAAATATCACCATCAATCAACCAGCTGACAGCTCTATCCCAAACCCTCATCAGGTAACTGTGGAGGATGTAACAGACACACACTCTCCTAGTGATCGGCCTCTACCTCCCTCATGCCCAAAAGAAGATCTGAATAACACTCCTAAAAATCTTCCCAAAACCGAAAAACTACAAACTGTCATACATCATGACATTGACATTCCAAAAGAAAACATAGAGAGTATGCCTGAAAAAGAGAAGTTCGCCACTATCAACGCCAAGAGCTCATTGGAAAAACCATTCAGTTTAGAAGCAGAGATTGGAAAATTCAAGATAGCCATTCCCCTCTCAGAACTTGCCAAACATGATGTATATAGGCAACAAATTCAGAGGTCACTTCAACTACCAGAGGAAAGGGATGATGTGAACGTTTTAGATGATACCCCTGAACTGCTGTTTGGTCCAGAAGTTAATGGAAAATCAACATATGGACCTGTTCCACCTTTTTATGTCAGTCTGCACATACATGACAAAATACTACATAATGCTATGCTTGACTTAGGTGCCTCACATAACCTTATGCCCAAAGCTGTAATGGAAACGTTGAACCTTGATATCACAAGACCGTACAAAGATATGTATTCCTTTGACTCAAGTCAAGTCAAATGTTTAGGCTTGATCAAAGACCTTTGTGTCTCTCTAGTCCAATTGCCAAACAAGACAATCCTAATGGACGTAGTAGTTGCTGACATTCCTACAAAGTATGGCATGCTCCTATCTAGATCGTGGGGAGAAAAATTGCAAGGATCCCTTCAACTCGACCTCTCTTATGCCACTATATCTGTCTTTGGGCAACCAAAGAGACTATATAGAGAAACGTTAATGAAGTATGTGGTAAGCAGTGAGGAAAAGCCCCAAAATTTTCTAGTATACTCCATCCATTCCGATATGGATTCTTTTATTTTATTTAATGATAACACCACCCCTCCAACTGATGATAAGCCATTATCCTTGGAGCAAGAAACATACATCAATGAGGAATCGGTTGCCAACACCCACGAAATTGTCTCAACAGCCAAGGCAACCAACAAACAGCAAGAAGAACACCCCGAAACAGAAATTTTAAGTCTACCCGATCCTCAAACAACCGAAACTCCCAATACAAACCTCAAACAAGAAATCACATGGTATTTGGAGTTTGATGGTTCGGTTAACAAGTTAGGAGCAGGGGCCGGAGTATGGATTTACAATACTCATGATAATCACGCACAAGGCCATGCCTAAGACTCAATTTCAGATGTACAAACAACATGGCAGAGTATGAAGCTCTTTCTCTTAGGCCTTAAGTTGCTCAAAGTCCTAGGAGCTACTAAAGTGTCCATCCTAGGTGACTCTGACTTGATTATACAACAAATAAAGGGCAACTTTGTCGCTAATGATAGCAGAATGAGAAATTACAGAGCTACTGCCACTGAATTACTCAATGCCTTCAGTGAATTCAAGCTTGCCAAAATTGCATGAGATCACAATATTCATGCCCAGAGTCTACCAACCTTTGCTAGCACATGCAAGCTTCCCTTTGAACCAAATCACCATTTTACCATTGAAATAAAGCACAGACCTTTAGTCCCTAACAATGTCAAGGATTGGTAGGTATTTCAAAATGATGCCCAAATTAACAGTTTCTTAACTCTGGAGGACGAATTGTCCAACACAAACATCGACATGGATGCCATGGACGATTCACAACAGTTAGCAGAAGAAAATCACCTGACTGTAACATCCGCAACATCTAAACAAATCCTTAACCCAACTGTGTTTAACAGCAAAAACATAGAACAACTGAAACAAATCTGTTTAGAGGAAACAACCAAAACAGAAGAAGAGTTTATTGATCTAAAGAGTAATGTTTTACCTGCCGGCCTTACTCCATTGGAAGACATGTTTGATGAAAATGATGTGCCCAAAAAGCCAAAGATGGAACCTTTGAATGCTGCCATAGAAGAACACAACATAGGGACAACAGAGCATCCCAGAATGATAAAGTTGTCCAAAAATCTGCCCCCTGATCAAAAACCGAAATACGTGGATTTGTTCAAAGAATTCCAAAATGTATTTGCCTGGGGTTATGAGGACTTGAAGTCCTATGACACCTCAGTAATCCAACATACCATTCCCTTAAAACCAAATCAAAAACCGTTCAAACAAAAACTTAGGAGAATCAACCCCATGCTCCTTCCCCTTATTGAAAAAGAAATAAATAGAATGTTTGAAGCAGGTATCATTGCACCCATCAGATTCTATGAATGGGTATCTAATTTAGTTCCCACTAGGAAAAAAATAGGAGAGATAAGACTGTGTGTAGACTTGAGAAATTT
>APFE031452567.1:60852-113085 GCA_000404065.3 Pinus taeda
CATCAATATCATAAAGAAATTGTTGGAGGAAAACAAAAAGAACTGGCATAGGAAGCTCACAAATGCTTTGTGGGCAGACAGACTTTCCACCAAGAAATTCATTGGGATGAGCCCTTATGAACTTGTATATGCCATGGAAGCCAGATTTCCTTCATCTTTGGGCATTCCTACTATTAAATTGTTGCAAGAAATTCAGGCTAAACCAAATGACATGCAGAGAAGAGTTAATCAAACCATTCATCTTCAGCAAACCAGAGAACAAGTCTTCGACATAGCTCAAATACTGCAAGAAAAACTCAAAAAGATGTTTGATAAGAAGGCTAAAGCAGAAGACTTCTGGGTGGGCAGCAAAGTTTTAAGATGGGATACACGAAGAGAAGACGAGGGAAAACATGCAAAATTCGATTTTCTGTGGAAAGGTCCGTACATTATCAGCACTGTGCAAGGTAATAATACCTATTTTCTCAGATCTCCAGATGGCAGCACAGCTGAAGAAGGCCCTGTCAATGGCCGAATGCTAAAGCACTACAATGATCATTTTGATTGAAAAGAGCAGGCGGTGTTTCACTCTGTACATAGAATGTCTGTATATATCAGCATTTTGATTTTATTTTTGTAAGAATCCATGATGCAAAAGCACGCAGAAGAATGCAGGCAGTGCTTTACAGCTTAACAGTAGCACAAGTGAGGGAAAGAGTTTTTACCAATCCAAATTTCAAATCAATCCAACAGTCAACACTAACAAGTTCAAAGCACAACCATAGCAGAAGAATCAAGGCAACCTGACCTGCTGTTCTTGACTTCTCACAAGGAAAATTCATCCCCAAGTGGAGCCACTGTTAGCTTCCTGCTACAGCAGGTTACTCATATTTCATGATTGACATTTTACAGGCCAAATATGTCATACTTTGCATGCTGCAATGCTCCATATTTTCTAAAACAGTCACAAAGCAAAGAAGGCTACTCAAAGTTCATCTAACTCCTTTCCAAATTTTGAGAAGTTATTCAAGTTTTGTACAATTTTCAGCTAAAGGGAGATCCAAACAACTTAATCTTGGTCTCCCTAGGTTTCAATTTCCTGTCTTAGAATATAGAGAATGAAAATCTGTCCAAACAGCTTAATCTTGGCAGATCCTTAGATAGGTAGAGAATCAAAGGAGCCCAACTGCTTAATCTGGACCCTTGGAAGTAAAAAGGGTAGTTTGTAGATAGGAAAGCATAAAAAGAAAAAATTCAAATAATGGGTCTGCAAGTTTAAGTGCACCCAAACCAAAAGAATAAAAAATGTTAGGTAAGTAGGCTGGGTAGGTAGTTTAGAGGTTGCAGAATTTTGATTTTTGATCAGCTCTATGTTTCTATGTTTCCAAGCTGTCATCTCTACTCAGGGCACAATCACCAAGCAGTTTTATGTGAAAGAGCTCAAAACAGGCATAACTAACTTCCCTTTCTCCATCTCCCCCAAATCATTAACTAATTTCCCCAAAAAGAGGTCAAGATCTGCTTGATATCTCTTAGTTTCATCATTTTTCATGTCATTAGCCTGGGTGAAGATCTGCTTCACTCAGAGAGAATCCACGCTTTCTCTATAAAGTTCTATCTCCCCTTTGAAACCTAAGATTTCTAAAGCTTAGCGTTTTCTTGTCATCTCCATATTAACTACTAACACTATTATTTAACTCCCTATATTTTCCCTATCCCCATACTAAACTATGTAGATAACCCCCTTATATAAATATCCCCTCCCTCTGGTTGAAATATAACAATAAATACTTCACTGGGAATTACAAAGTCACCTGGACTCTAGTAAGAACCCTCCATCTGCAAAATTTCCACTCCCAAGTGTCTGGACCCCTTCCAAACACTAAGAAAACCCTTTCCAAAGGCTAATAACCCTCCCCGCGCATTTTTCTGTGAAAATTATTAATGTTTGTTTGATAATTTCCACTGCGCAAAACACATTTGCCCATTTTCTAAAGTTTAAAACCCACAGCACCGCGAAAAATGAAGCCTTTAACGCGCGCACACCTTTGCTAAACCTCGCGCTTCTCCTTTTTGCGTCCACCGTCGGATCGCCTCCCCCAGATCTGACGGTCCTTGATCACATCGCGCGCCCGATTATGGTGGTAAGTTACCACCCGACGTCCGACGGTTTTACCGTCGTACACTGGGACAGGTGACGGCTTCCCATTGCATCGGGCCGCCCCTGATAGAAACCACCTCCGTACCAAAGGTGGTCCAATGCACAGGGAAAACTGCCCTCCCCTCACGTAACAGGAGCGCCACCTCACCCTGTCACGTCGCCTCCACGCCACCTCACCTTGCCTGCGCCCAGCCCACGTCACCCCGCCGTACTTCCACGTCACCTTGATGACGTCAACATGGTGACGTCACATCCGTACCAAAGACCCCACTGCTGACATCAGCATGCTGACATCATCCGTCGTACTGTTGACGTCATGCTGACGTCAGCAGCCAAAAAACTGAAAATTTGAGCAAGAGGAAAATTCGTGCTTCAGAGCTCCGGAATGAGAAATAGAGGCAGTGGGAAATAGGCCATATTGGGGAATCTTTAGGGAATATTTTGATTCCTTGGCCCGTTTTGCACCAAAAAGGCCCGAAATTGCCCGATTTTGCCAAATTAAACTGATTTGAGGACAGGAAGAGACCAGAGATAGAGATTAAAGAGTATCAGATCAAATCTATAGGGAAAAAGCACGTCAAAGAGTATCAGAAAGCGGCGGAGACCATCAATGTAGTGGCAAAGAGTATTAGCGAAAATTTTAACAGCAGCCCAAAGCATGAGAGAATTAAATACATTCCAGCAAAGTCAAAAAAGAGGGCGAAGCCACTCAAAACTCTCAAATCACGGTTATTGCACATTTAACTCTCACCAGAACAGAACTGCAAATCCCAGAAGCACAGTTATTCCAGCAGTACTGCATCGAGCCACCAAGGGCCACATTGCACTCTTTTTTATCCAGTTACCTCTAACACGGTTTAATAGATATTTACCTACATTTAATTTTGGCACAATTTTAGGTTTAGAAAGCTCTTTTTGCAGACCTGTTTTAGGTCAATTGTAATAAATAAGTTCGAGATATTTGCACTATAAAGAAAACCCTGAATATTGTATTAAGGGTTGGTTGGTTGGTGGTCAGCAAACGATCTTTAGCTGATTTCGCTCCAGGAGAGACTCGCACTATAATACCTGATAGTTTCTATAATCAAAGACTGCTTATGAGCTTTGGATAATGGATTGTTCACTATGTTTACCGTTCGAAGAATGATTATGGAATTCTCGTGCTGTTGCATAACTCAATAAGTGCTTCTTACCTTTGTTTTCTGTTTATAAGTTACCATCTAAACAGCAGAAAAGAAGATTAGCTTAGAATTCGTTTAAATACACTCTATGCTCAATTTCTGTTGTTTCTTTATGTTTTCCTCTGTTTAGGCATAAATATGAATTCCACATGGCTCATGTTTGCCTTAAACTCAGACAGTTATCCAGGGATTCTTCATTGCCCCTAGATAGAGATCATCCTTCCCTCTGTTAAGCTGAGTGAGAGATTCTTAAGTGCCTCTCATTCCTTACATATCATTCATCCTTTTAGTCTGAATATTGTGTTATGAGCAGCTATCCTACTTCATATTTCTCTTACGACCAAGAAAACACACTGATAATCCTAACCCATGACTCCATGCCCAATGGTTTGAAACTTATCATTTCATGAATTGCCTCTCTGCCTGAAAACATTTTCCTTCCATCCAAACACAAACAAAAACCCTTGAGCCAAAAGCTAGCCTAAAATCATCAACAAAGTTTGAATCATTAAGAGAGAGCCCTCTCTGATTGCAGGTGGGCTAGAACCTGCAGTCCAAAGATTGGTTTGTGGTTAACTCGGCCGTATCCCTACAGGAGCCTAGGGACAACCTGAGTGTTAACAGTGAGAACCTCAAAGGACTCTTCAAACAGCATGGTGTAGTCTTTCACTGCACAGTTGACCTCTGCTATGGCTCCTGTGATCATGCTGGCACGTTGTTCCTTAACCTTCGGTGGCGTTGAAGGTTGTGCCTTCAATTGTAGCTTGGATATCTGAAGGTTCACCTCCATCTGAACCTTGGCCATCTCTTCCTTCACCTCGCACACCCCTGTTGCTAGTTTCTAGATGCGCGCCTTTGTTGGTTCCTCTGCTTGGATGGCCAGCTCCAAGACAATCTGGCAGGCTTCATCAACCACCTGCACAACCTGTCGATTCTGCGCCACTACCTCGTCATGTTGTAGGCTCAACTATTCGATGTTGATGTACTGCTCACTCATGACCTAGAGCGCATGACCCTCCCTTGCTCACAGTTCTGCAGTCACTCCATCCTGCAAAACATAGAGCATCTCCTAAGGGAGTGCAACCATATTTATTCCAACTCCCTTTAGTGCACTAACCATAGGCCTGTCAGGTTTATTTTCTGTAACCAGTGCTCCTTCTGGTAGCACTATAGTGTTGGTCATCTGGGCGTGGAATATTTCCTCAGCCATAGTCGTACCTATTACGAGGCTAGTTGACAGAGTACCAACCTATGGAGTGAACCTGCAACTTTTGTATCTGCACCCAGAGGGTCCCCAACACCATCTAGCTTTCCTCCGCGAACTGTTGGAGGGCCTCTACGGTGACATCACACACCATCTTCCCAATTTCATGGAGATCCTCCTCAGTGAGGGTGATTGGGTCAAAAGAAGTCTTTGATGCCTTCGACTTCTTCCGCAACCCCACCTACACTCTCAGGCGTTATCGCTTTAGCTCTGTGGATGTTATGTGTGGATCTATGCCACCTTCCTCTGCTTCTATCTCCTATTTGAGTGAAGGTGACTTTTCTCCATTGCGCTCCTTCTGAGTTGTCTTTTGCTTCTCTTCTGTTGACTTCGCAGCATCTCGTGCCTCTTGTGCCTTGGCTGTTGCTTCTTCATTCCTTCGTTCTTTTGCTAGCTGCGCCATCCGTAGTTTTTCCTCCTCCTTCTTCCTCTGTGTATCAAACTTCTCTACTTTCACCACAAAGCTGGCTGGGGCACGCGACTCTGGCAACCACAACTCAAGCATGGTGAATCAGACATCATCCATCACCAGATAAGGTATCTCCTTCCATGCCTTCATGAGGTTCTTCCTCACCCTGATGTACACGTGATGAAAGTCCGCCTTGAACTCCGTGAAGCTCTGCAGATTGTTGTAGACAGTGGGCAGTAATTGCGGCTTGCGATTAATCCCCATTCTAATGTCCATCTCCATGAACATCCAGAATATCTTGTTGTCTCAGATCCTCTTTGCATCTTTGGTTGCCCACAGCAAAGCATACTTCACTGCCTTTGGAAGATCCTACGGAATCATTGGGAACTGGCTATCCTCAGGCAATTCCCAAGCCACCAGCATTATGGATAGCAGAAGCCATGCATAGTGGAAAGTCTTCCCTTGCTTCTGCACCTAATGACAGTTTTCTAGAAACTCTCTGCACAAGTAATTGACCCAGCTAAACTGGGGACCTTTGCGCACTGCGCGACAAGTGCAACCACCAGCATGGGCACCTCATCTGTGTGGCACTTCCGCATAACTTTCCCGACCAATATCTGCATCATAAATTTAACCACAATGTTATTTATACTAGAGATCTCGTATGCTCTCTTTTTCTTCTCCAACTTGAAATTCTTCTTCATGGCCTCCGTGATGGCCAAATCATCACTTTTACCCTCGGATATGTTCGGTGGATGTTCCCCTTTGCAAGGAAGATGGGTGATTTTGTGAATCAGATGATCCATGATAGGGATGGGCTCCTCCAACCATAAACACCCATCATGCACCAGGCAGATCAGCTGCCTAATGACGAAAATGGTCACTGTGGCTCAATGGTAATGCGACACCCAAAGAAGGTTTAACAATCCTTCTTTCCCTACACCTCGCAACCATTGGCACGGCTCCAACTCTATAAATCCCAATGGTGTGTTTTTCTTCTAGTGCATGAGCTGTGCGATTGCCAAATGTGGGAATTTCTCATGGTCCGTGAGATCCCAGTCTTCAAATTTTAATACCGGCACTCGCCCCAAGTGCGCTTCATAAAAAATGGTGTCATCGGGGAGCAGGGAGGTCTGCAGAGAGCTCTTGCTCTCATCTAGGTCCTTGGGCACCCTTTCTTTCCCCTTCCGTGGAGGAACATACGTGGTCAGCCCGGTCAGAGGGTCCACACCCTAGGTTTCCACCTCCATCCCTACGTCATCTTCTTCCTCTACTAAGGTTTCTTCAAAGTCTTTCCCTTGAGATCTCTTGCTCTCATCTAGGTCCTAGGGCACCCTTGCTTTCCCCTTCTGTGGAGGAACATACGTGGGAAACCCGGTCAGAGGGTCCACACCCTGAGTTTCCACCTCCATCTCTACGTCATCTTCCTCCTCTACTAGGGTTTCTTCAAAGTATTCCTCCTCCTCATTAGCTTCCAAATTGATCACCTCCCCCTTTTCTTCCATGGTGAGCCTCATCCTTAACAGATTCCTGGGTGACACACGCATCGGTACCATAGGCTTCTTGTATTTCTTGGGTCTTGACGTGTATGGTGATTTAGGGATTTGTCCAACTATCCCGACACTTTCTGGAGCTTCTTTTACCGTTATGGCTAGTGCAGCCTCCTCAGCGGTCATTGCTCCAGTATCCATGGCTTCCTCAGGCACTACCATCATTCTCATTAGAAGGTCTTGTGTTTCCTTCGACAATGTTTCAAACACTGAGCTTGCTCTCAAAGCCTCAATGTTTGGAAGGTTCATACATAGTTGATAACACAACAACTTAGTTCTCAAAATGGCAAGTGTTGTTCGCTGGATAGCCACTTGTAATTTATAGCACCTTCTGAATTTGAATTCGATCGTTCCCCCCTCTTTCAGTCCATTAATGCTCCCTTAGTGGCAGATTTTCCCAAATCTAGCCCATAAAGTTCGCCTTAAATGCCTGCCGCCCACTCCATTTGGTCTCAAACCAAGCATCAAATCATGAATAGTAACTATAATGGTCACTTTCCACCCAACCCACGTAGTAGCACAGCTACCCTCGCACTATCACGAACCCTGTGACACTTCGCTATTGTGCGTGGTCCAGTCATCGCACAACTCCCAGGTAGAGTAGTTTATTGTCCCACACCTCCTTTTAGCTACCTAGAGCGCTAAGAATGTGCTTCCTGTAGCTAGTCAGATGGTCGGGCCACCTGTGTATAGATTCAAATGATTGCCATTGACTTTTCCTGGGAAGAGTTCTCCATTTAACTTTACCAACTGCACCACACCGCCATCTGTGATCTCCTTAATAACATACGGTCCCAACCAATGCATTCTAAGATTCTGTGGAAATTTATCAAACTTACTATCATATAGCAACACCAAATCATTTTCCTTGAAGGTGCACAACATAATATGTCGATCGTTACAGGTCTTTTCGTGCTACTTTTGCCCCTGCTGGTGGAATATAGCCAAAAACCATTCTTCTTCGAGATTGTCCAACTGTGCGAGCTTCTCCTCCAGGGCGCCACAATCTGTCATACCTGCAAGCGCCACTATGCATAGACTAGGCATGATATACTCCATAGGAATTACGGATTCCACTCCATAGACAAGCCGAAAAGGTGTTTGTCACATCAGTTTCTTGCATGTCATCCTATAAGCCCATAGTACTGCAGGTACGTATAGGTCCCAATCACTTCGATGCGCATTACATACCTTCGTTAGCATATTTCACACCATATTAAATGCTTTTGTATGGATAACCTTCTACACAATTGTCCTTCCTACCCCCCAACACATACTTATTGACTATACCTTTCAACGCGAAGTTCATGTGCATCCATGCAGGTTGTTTTCCATATGCCTGCATCCACCTGGCCAGAATCACATGCGGATCATTTCGTCCATTGTGTTTATCTGTCAATTGCACCCTAGGCTTCCCAAATCGTGTGCACATCATCCTTCTATATTCGTGCCAGTCGTCAATGCTCCCTTTGTGCATATCCCCCCACCTTGTGGACGTAGTGCACAGTACCCAATCCAAGGCCTCGAAGCATTGCTTTTCTGGCACCTCCCTTTCAAATTTATTCAAGAAGGTCTCTACCTCACTTAGGTGATCATAAGTAGGTAGGTCTCTTTCTTCTATCGATACACAATGCAGAAACCTCGTCATCATATTACAATTAAGCGTAGTTACCTCATGTAACCAATTCTGCCATCCCTCCATTTCCTCATCCAAATCCGAAGTACAAGAGATTTCACACTCCCATGAAATCCTCCCATCTGTAGTGGGATTTACCCTATCCTAGTTTCGTGTTGTTATCTTATAGATGTAGTCCAAGTCATAGTCGCACACTGGCTCCATATAACGCGATCCTTCAACAAGGTCCAGGGGTATAACTACGTGTAGAGACTTCTTTTCAAAAATCATCTTGTGCTTCTTGAGATTAATCACCCCATTCATGTTAGTGGTCCAATCAATTCCTAAGAGTGTGGGATAGGGATTGTTGTCATCAAGAATCTTTATCACTTCAAAGTCTGTCAGTGTGCTCTCTCCCTCAATTTCCATGGTGATTCCTTGCAATTTCCCCATGGGTATTATCTTTTGTTGGTTCACCATTCACAACTGAATAGGAGACCATTGTAGTGTAGGTCTCCCCATTCACTCTCATGTCTTCTTCGACTGAAAATTCGCATCTGATCCTAAATCCAGAATTACTTGATCCATCTCATATTCTCCAATCTACATGGTTAATCGTATTTCTTTTCCCGTTCTTGTCTTGTTTTTTCTTATCTTCTTGACTATGTGTGATTCTCTTGGCGTGGTCCCAGTGCATCTGTTAATGTTGGCTTAGTGGGGCCTAACCCAGGTTCAGAAGTGATTTAGCCAAGCAAATCTTGGTACTATTGGCCCTTTCGGCAATAGTCCACGGAGGGTGGATTGAGGTCTCACCCAAAGTAGTATGGGAGGGTGTTGGAGCCAGGTTTCCACACCTTAAGGATGTCTAATATGGGGCGATAGGTATGCAATTCAACCTTTGCACTTACTAGGCTACATGCACCACGGCCCCTTTGCATCCTTCACGCAGCTCTAGCCGCAGCATGATCAGTGTTACTTACCCAAATCTTCCTTACTTAGGTTTTGTTTGCTAATTACTTAGAGGATTTTCATACATAAGTATTCATATCAATGCTTACCAAGTGCGCACATATAATTAACTAGATTCACTTAACACATAACATCAAATTACAGATCCACTAAATAGATGCACAATATGTTGAATCAAACTTATCTTTATTAATAAGCCTTTCCAAGTTCAGTTCAATATAGACCTGACTTTTCCCTGCACACTCAGCTGCAAGGGTCCGCACACTTAGTTACAGACTCTACTAGGCCTGTGCGCACTTTGTTGCAAAGCCTCTACCTACTACTACGACCCAATACACTTCAGATCCACTTCTATCTTCTAACCATGCCTTTGCATCTATCTAGTACTTGCTTGCCAAAAAGCTATCTTTACACTTAGAGCCTTGCTCTATTTATACAATCCCATGGTTTGCGGACCATGGGTAGTGTTGGGACAAAGTGATTGCCTATAATTTAATTGTCAACCCAGGGGTTTCGTAAAACTTGCGAAGCATGTGTGCACTATATATGCTAGAAATTAACTTTCAATTTAGATCAATCTAAATATGAAACCAAATAATGAAAAACCAAATTCACCTATTCTAATTCAACAATAAACTCAAAGGAAATTATAGTACAGTGTTTGGAATTGAAATCACAATCTATCACACTTGTAGGAATTGAAATCTTAATCTGCCCCACTTGCAGGAATTGAAAAGCACACCTCTTTCAAAAATGAAATTGCATGAAATGAAATCTACTCTAAGGGGTCATGTGTGCATTATCAAATCAGGATCCTATGAAATGAATAATCAAAACCACATGATATGAAATGAAAGAAAAAACAATAATTCTTAACCTCTAGATATGAAAGCAAATAAAAACAATCACTCTTAACCTCTCACACAGGAAAAGATATGAAAGAAATAAATCTTAATCTATGAAAGCAATAAATATTAATCTATGAAAAATAATAAATCTCACACATTATAGATGGCCAATCCAAAAGCATGAGGGATGGAAATTTGAGAGGCTCCAAATACAAGCATAACCAAATCAAAGTGAACATCACTCATGAGCATGGTGCCAAATCCAAATACTATATTCAAAACATGAACATTTCCCCAACTTTACACTTGCCTTCATAGGAAAAGGCTCTCCTATTTATACAAAAACATAAGAAGCTACCCTATTTAATAAGGATCCACTAAAATCTCATATAGCTACAACCAAATATCTCATAATGAGACACGTATCTCCTAGGTGTCTCATAGAGTTCTAATCCAAATAACAAATGATGAGACACCTCATAGAGTTGTAATCCAAATAGGACATATATCCTTCTTTGACCTTTATCCAAATCTCCTTTGAAGGGAATTCGAATTTGAGCATTGGAGGCCACATAAAGATGCCTTGGAAGCTTCCAAATAACCTACACATGTCATGAAATTCAAGCCACATATATAGATACATGAAACCATGTTAATTTCCTAGTTTTTAATTATAAATTCACTTTAAACACATAAAATAAATAACTTTGGTAAATAAGGATCCTAACCCATATATTTATGAAAATGGTGGCTAATGAAAGGTTATATGGTTATAGAGATGTGACATGTGAGTGAAATGGTGGCGATAAAGGTGAAAGTGGATGTCATTTTGAAGACATTTTGGAGGCCCAACTGGTAGTCCAACACAATTTTAAATTAAATTATATTATTTTAGAGCAGACAACCCTATGACTCATCCTAGACTCTCGCACTCCATGCCCAAATTTCTTGGGGTCTTTACATTATATTGACCAAAACTCAGGCTTTAAGCCCCAAAATCCTTGCTATGGGGGGATTCGATGCCTAATAGGCCCCCAACACAATCATCGTGACTCATCTCGAGTCATTGTGTAGGTGTGGTGATCTTTGTACGAAGCCCCTCCAACAGTGCTTGTGTTGCGCGAAGGTACGCAATGCACTGTTCGACTATCTCCTAGACTTGTTGCACACGTATCTCTAAACCTTCATGAGCAGGGTCACATTCCTGTCCAACCGCATAAAGTCCCTGCATCTGTGCCAACTTCCCTTGATCCATGGTTGGATGTGGACACTGTCATACTCCTACTGCAACTCGTGCACCTCTATCTCTAGGCGCTGTAGGTTCGGATCTTCCTACAGGTACATAAGCAGGTTTAGTGCTTGCTCCAATAGCCCAGTACAATCCTATGTCACCTAGCCAATATGCTCCAACCCCATCTTGATAGTGCAGATGCACTGCTCTCTAACTTCTGGGGGTGTGGAGGGCTATGCCTTCAATCGCAGCTTAGCAATCTGCAAGTTTAGCTCCAACTGAACCTTTTTCATTTCTTCCTGGGCCTTGCGGACTCTGGCCGCCAATCTATGGACCTGCTTTGCTGCTGGTAGCTCCACTGGCTTGGCCAACTCTAGAATGCTCTTGCATGCATCCTCTACGGCCTACTTCAGTCCGCGAGCCTATGTAACCAACTCGTCTCATTGGACGCTGAGCTAGTCCATCTTGATTTTCTACTCATGCAAGACTCTCGGCCTTCCTGGGCATGGAGCTCTACGATGACCCCATCCTACAACTGGTACAACATTTCACGTGGCAGGGTGGCCAAGTTCAAGTTGATGCCTTTAATGTTTCTCGTCATGGAATGGTCACCCTCGCTTGCTACTGCTAGCGTGCCTTCGGGTAACACGAAGGTGTTGGAAATATAGGTGTGCAACATTTGTTCGGGCTCAGCGGTTCCTACTGCGATGTACTAGGTCATTGTACCTGTTGGGGAGTTGTACTTGTAATCCTTGTAGCTACATACTGAGCGCCCCCAACATAGTGCTCTGCTCCATCCTCAGTTCCTGGAGTGCATCCTTGTTTCTTTGTTGGGTTGTGACCTTTTCCTTTTTTGCCAAGTCCAGGGCTCACACCTCTAGAGACCATGACTCCATTAATGTGAAGATCACATCATCCATTGTGATGAATGGAAGCTTTACCCATTTTTGTGATGAATCCTTGCACGCCTAGATATACAGGTTATGCATATCCACCTTGAATTCTATCATGCTCTACAAGCTGTTATGAACTATAGGGGATAAGTGCAGCCTTCGATTGATCCATGTTTGCAAGCTTGCCTCCACGAACACCCAGAACTCCTTTATCTTGCGAATCCTCTTCACATCTCTTGTAGCCTAGAGCGAGGTGTACCTCGCGGCTTCGGGTAGATCATCCTCGATAGTGGGAAAATGGCTGTCCTCCAGCAGCTCCCTGGAAACCAACAAGATGGATAAGAGAAACCACACGTAGTGGAAGGTCTTACCCTGCTCTTGGGACTCTCTGCAGTTCATCAAAATTTCGTCGTAGAGGAACTATGCCCAGTTGAACTGGACCACCTCTACGCACTCCTCTGCCAACGCAATCACAGATGCTGGTACTTCGTCGACACAACATTTCCTCATTAGCTTGCTGGCCAGCAGCTGGGTGGCTATGCACACCCCTTTGTCTTTAATTCTTGCTATTTCATACCCCTGCTTCTTCTTTCTAGTTTATACTTAGCCTTCATGGCTTTTGTGAGGGCCAAGTCACTGATTTTTCCTGCTATGGCCATGGGGTCGTGTCCTTTGACTGGTAGTCTAGAAATTCGGTGAATTAGGTTGGCCATGATGGGAATAGGCTCCTCTAGACAGAGATACCCATCATGCACTAAGCACAGCAGCTGCTTGATGAAAAAAATGGTGATGGGCATGCGGTGGTAGTGGGGTATCCAGCACAGATGGAGTAACCTAGCCTTCTCCACACCGTGCAACCATTTCTTCTTCATTAACTTCTCCGCAGCCAACTGTGGGAACTTCTTGCTGTCCACGAGGTCCCAATCCTTGAACTTCATGGTAGGTACTCGTCCCAACGGCAGACTGTCAAACCTTATATCATCGGGGAGGAGTGGTGTCTAGAGCGCACTCTTTATGGCCTCCAAGTCTTTTGGTATCTTGGCTTTCCCCTTCCACGGGGGGATGTATGCAGGTAACTTTGTCACGGAAGGCATTTGGGAGACATCCTCCACCTCATCATCTTACACCTCAATTTGAGCAATTATAGCTTACAAGTCTTCCACCTCCTCCTCTATTTCAATGGTGACATATTTTCCCTCCTCTGCCATTAACAATTTGCCAAACCGTGGGTTTCTTGGGGATACATGGACTGGCCCCATCATTTTCTTATCATTTTGTGGCCGTGGCATTCGTGGTGATTTTGGAACTTCTGGCATAGTTTCTGCCTCTCCAGGCTCCTCATGGGTCATACGGGGCGATGTGGTAACTTCGACGAATCGCACTCTTATTCTTGCAGTCGTCATCATGTCTATACTTGAGGGTGGTAAGAGTACGTGCGCTCAATGCTTTGTACTTGCTCAAATCTCAAACAACCAAGTGTTGCCTTGTGGCTAGCCCTGGTGGTTTTATAGCATCTTTTGAATTCGAATTCAACCCTTTCGCCTAGTTTTGAGTCATTAATGCCTTCTTGTCGACAGATCGTTCCAAATCTTGCTCTTAATTTGTGTCTTAATTTCCCACTGCCCACTTGCTTTTGCCTTAAATTGAACCTCTTGTCATGAACAGTAACACCAATGGTCACCTCCCAGCCTACCCATGCGGCAACACAACCCCCTATTCATGGCCATGACACCTATGACATACTGATGCTACATGTAACCCCCTTATCGCGCAGCTCCCCTACAGATTCTTTTATAGTCCTGCGCTCTCTTTCAACTTCTTGGAGCGCTGAGACTATGCTCCCTACAGATAGTTAGGTGGTCGCACCACCTATGCGAGACATCAATTCACTTTCCATCCTGGTCCGTGGGTATTCTTTAATTACCTTTGTGGTAGTCAGCTCCACGTATTCTCCCTTATGCGGTGCGCTCCCTTGGTTACTTTGTTTTGTGAGGTTCGGTCGCAGCCATGGTAGCAGAGCTGCAAATTCTCAGTGACAATCTTTTAATGCAGTAGTATGACTATCTCTATCTTGTCTTTTCATTCTTAGTTTATCAACGAGACATGCCTGTGCAATTTCATTTTCCAGTTTTTTGATCTCTGCATCCATTAACATGCTTTTCTTCCTCAATCGTACTCGATCTTCTTTGAGTTCGTGAAGCTTAAGGTTCCATCGCCGAATGGCTTTCTGAATTTGCATATGTTCGTCCTTGCGTAGCTGCATAATTCCTTCGTCCTAGTCCTCGCGTACTTTCCCAGCTATGGGAGCTGTTGTGTCAGGATTATGTTCCTCAAAATTTATGGTCTCAACTCTACTCCTTAGCTTCGGAACCTTCTCTGCGATCTGGTTTTTGCACATGGCCCTATAGGCCCATCAAATCGCTGGCATGTGTAGGTCCCAATTAGTTTGTCTCGCCTGGTGAACCATGTTCATGACTCTGTGTCTCTTATTGAATGCTTCCACGTGGAACATTTGTGGTGCGTTTCACCTTTCCTGCTACTGTGTCAGGTTCCGATTTTCGATCCTTAGTCTGGGGTGTGATTGTGTGGACTACACAGCACACGTTTGCATCCAGCGACACAGGTGAGCACACAAGCTGCTTCGTCCAGGCTGCCGAGCTCTCATTCGATGCTAGTGGCTTCCAAACCGTAGGTGCATCCATCTTTTACATTTGCACTAGTTTACAACGGTCTCCTGATGTGTACTCCACCATCATGCAGGTGTCGAACACAGTGCCCATTCCAGCGCACCATACAATTTTTGTTCTGGTACTGCACTTTCAAATTTTTCCAGGAATTCATCCATCGATGTCACTCCATCGTATGTTAGTAGTTCCCTTGCCTCTGTTTTTACGCAACACAATGATCTAATCATCATGTTTCAATTCAATGTTGTCACTTCATGCAACCGGTTCTGCCAATGCTCTACTTCTTCGTCTAAATCCGAAGTACAGGAGTTGTCGCACTCCCACGCGATTCTCCCATCTATAGTTAGATTCAACTGATCCTCATCCCACGCCGTTATCTGGTAAATACAATCCAACTCATTATCACGCACTAGTTCAGTGTAGCATGCTCCTTCGGCTGGGTCTAGTGGGACTACTACCCGTAGTGACTTTTTCTGAAATATCATCCTCTACTTATTTAGGTTGATGACTCCATTCATATTAGTGGCCCAGTATATTCCTAACAACGCAGGAGAAGATTTCTATCATCGACAATCTCTATCACTTCAAAGTCCATCTTTGTGCTCGCGCCTTCAATATCAACTATTACCACTTGCAACCTCCCCATGGGCAAAATCTTCTGTTGATTCACCATTCGTAAATGAATAGGGGAGCACTGCAATGTGGGCCTGCCCATGCATTCCCATGTTTTCTTTGATAACACATTCGTGTCTGAACCCAAATCTAGGATTACCTGATCCATTTCATACTCACCAATCTGTGTAGTCAATCTCATCTCCCATCCAGTACGCAAGGCATGCTTTCCCAATTTCCAGACTACGCGCGGTTCTCCTAACCTCGTGCACCTAGTGATCGGCTCTTATAGTCCCTTAATTGCATTGTTGTCGCGCAACAGTTTCATGCATGTCTCCAGAAAGGTAGTAAGAATAGAAGGATCCATCCCTGGCTCTGGTTGATCCTTACTACTTGAAGTGGAGGCCTCCGTGAAGCTCTTCTTAGGTTCCATAAACGTCTCCTTTGCGTATTCTAAGTCAAACTTAGGTTCCTTTGCAGGAGCCTTGCGAAACCATGTATCTTGCTTGGGCTACTTCCCCTTATCTTCCCCCATGGTCGCACCACTTCTGAGCATCATGTTCACACTTGGGTCTTCTTCGTGTAGTTCAGACCTCATCATTTGGATATTCTGAGTCGTAGGAGGCTAGAGTACCAGTTTTTCGCGCATCTATGTGATCAACGTAGGACAATCTATCATTTCATCATCAAATTGAGCACAGTACAAATAGGATATCCTTGTCGGGTTGGTGCAATCATGGGCATAGTGCCCTGGTCCTTCGCAATTGCAACAAATTAACTGTCTGTAGCCCCTTCCTGGTCCCATTCCTCCTCATCCTCGACCTAGCCCCTGAAATCTAGTGTGTGCCATCCTTGTAGCTAGGTCGAGGACTCACGTTTTTGTTTGCATCCTATAGGCTTGAGTCTGATGCATCATTAGCTCGTAGCTACAACAAGTGCACTCTTCATGGTGTACCAACCTATAGAAATTACAAACAGTTGTTGGGGAGTCTGTGTATACTTTTGCAACAAA
This sequence comes from Pinus taeda, assembly GCA_000404065.3. Taxonomy (NCBI): domain Eukaryota; kingdom Viridiplantae; phylum Streptophyta; class Pinopsida; order Pinales; family Pinaceae; genus Pinus; species Pinus taeda. The sequence goes on from APFE031452567.1 coordinate 77,264, forward strand.
TGACAATTGTCCGTTGTGTGTTTTCCTCCTATTTGACAAATCACACACCATAACACGGGTGTCGCACTTAGCCCTGCCTATGCCTGTGGTCTCCATGGCATTGGTCCCCCTCCTTCTAAGTAGTTCACGAATACTAGATAGTGGTCCTTATCATGGCCCTGGCCTTTTCATTTTATGCACCATACTTCCTCGCGTGCCTCTAGTCATGGTGCCCTATCCTACTTCAAACTCTACATTTCCAAGCAAGGATTCAGTAGTTGCATGTGGATTTGTTGAACTCCCATTCCAGAGTCTTGTATTGGGGTCTCATGCAACCTGATTGCCATTTCCAATGCTTCGGCCCAGGTGGAAAGTTTCTGTTGTGACAGTGTCATCCTCAAGTGCAGTGTCAAGGATGCCACAAACCATGCGCGATGTTGGGCATCTGTTAGAATCATATTGGCCTCGCGAATCGTACTCTTCAACCGCTAATCCAGATCCCAGGGGATCTCAGCTAGAAGCATCGTGATCTCTTTAAACTCGATGATTGACTGTGTCTCTGATTTCGGCCGGCTAAAGTCTTTGTTCAATGCATTTTGGATCTCTGATATCCCTGCGTTTGGGTGGTTGTTAGAGTGATTGATATACCATGTCAATGCGTGATCCTGCAGTGTGCTCACCAATGTAGCCTTCTTAATATTATCGTCTGTGACCCCTTGCACTTCCCACACTGCTCTAACCATGAACCAAAATTTGTTCGGATCTTCATTCGCTACTCCTCTGAATACGAGTAGTTTGATTGCGCTCACCATGCTAAATTGTGGAGTTGGTGGAGGTGGAGTGGGTGGAGATGGAGGTGAGGGAGGTGAAGCGGGTGGTGGTGTGGGTGGAGGTGGTAACTGCGGAATGCATTGCCTTATCAAACTGACTACACTTCTAAGAGAGACCCGAGTGAGCTCTTCCTCGCTCTCTCATGAAGGTGAAATTAAGGGGTTGTTTTGTAATGCCCCGATACCTTTGTATATCTTTCCTCTCCATGTCATCTCAAACATTAATGTATTCGCATGACCCGATTTTCACATAATATCATCTTAATCCAGGTATTCAAAGATTTAATATACTTACCTCACGGTCCCTTGAGAAAACGTCATTCTGCTTCACTGTAGCTCACGATCATGTCTACTGTGAACTCAGTGATGAATGCCCCGTATTATCCGGTAGAGCTAATGGTCCACAACCTGCGCGATCTTATCTTCTGATGCCTATAGTCTATGCACTAACTCCAGAGTCCACACTATGGATTGGTCGAGCCCACACCTTCTCTGGCTATCAGCTAACCTCGTGATCCACTCATACAGTTTAGAAGGAAAGGGTGCGAAGAAAATCTCGTATATTTCCGTATACACATAGCGATCCAGCCACCTTTTCTCGGACAGCTGCAGAGTTTTGTTTTCCTATGTCGCAAACTCGTGAATATTCTTGTCCAACCAATCTTCAATTTCCTTCTTTGTTGGGTTCAATTGGAACGACATTAGACATCCCTTAGGTAGATCCTAGTCCCAGCAACGGAACCATTTATTGGCTTAGTGGGGCTTGGCCCAGGTTTAGAAGTGATTTAGCCAAGCAAATCCTGGTACTACTGGCCCTTTTGGCAACAATTCGCGGAGCGCGGACTAAGGTCTCACCCAAAGTAGTATGGGAGGGTGTTGGAACTAGGTTTCCACACCCTGGGGATGTTGGATATGGGGCGATAGGTACACGATTCAACCTTCGCACTTACTGCCCTACGCACACCAGCGAGCCCTTTGTGTCCTTTGCGCAACTCTAGCTATAGCGCGATCAGTGTTACTTACCCAAATGTTCCTTACTTAGGTTATGTTCGCTAATTACTTAGAGGATTTTCATACATAAGTATTTGTATCAATGCTTACCAAGTGCGCACATATAATTAACTAGTTTCATTTAACACATAACATCAAATTACAAATCCAAGAAATAGATGCACAATATGTCGAATCAAACTTATCTTTATTAATAATCCTTTCCAAGTTCAATTCAATACAGATCCAACTATGCCCTGCACACTCAGCTACAAGGGTCCACGCACTCAACTGTAGACTCTACTAGGCCTCTGTGCACTCAACTGCAGTGCCTCTACCTACTGCTACGACCCAATACACTTTAGATCCACTTATATCTTCTAACCATGCCTTCGCATCTATCTAGTAATTCCTTGCCAAAAAGATATCTTTACACTTATAGCCTCTTTCTATTTATACAATCCCATGGTCCACAGACCATGGGTAGGCTGACACAACTTTACATTAAATTACATTATTTTAGGGTGGACAACCCTATGACTCATCCTAGACTCTCGCATTATGCGCCCGCATTTTGCGGGGTCTTTACATTATATTAACCAAAACTCGGGCTTCAAGCCCTAAAATCCTTGCTGTGGGGGGATCCACTACCCAACAGTCAATGCGTTCCTGTAACCCTTTTACATCTTTACTATCACGCAGTAACCTCATACATGTTTCCAAGAACTTCATAAGCATGGACGGGTCTATCTCCGGCTGTACTCTATCTTTCCTTCCTAAATTGGAGGCCTCCGTGAAGCTCTTCTTGGCTTCCATGAAGGTTTCCCGAGCGCGCTCCAAATCAAACCCCACTCCTATCACCAGGGATTTGAACCCAAGTACTATCTTCGAGCTATTTTCTTTTGTCATCTCCCATTGTGATTCCACTTCGGAGCACAATGTTCACATTTGGATCTTCCTCGCATGCCTCAAACCTCATCATTTGTAGGTTCTGAGTCGGGGGAGGCAGTAGTGCTCCTTTGTTGCGCATTTTAGCTATCAGCATAGGAAAATATTCTGTCTCATGATCAAACAAGTTGTAATACAAACATGATGGGTGCATTGGATTCATAGAATCGCGGGAATAATGTCCTGGCCCTCTGCAATTGTAACATATCAAATGTCTGCAACCTCTTCCGGGTCCTCCTCCACCTCGGCCTCGTCTATGCCCTTGAAATCCTATTTGCACCATTCCCGTATTCTAGTCTAGGGGGCCCGATTCGGCCTGAACTATGTAGGTGGGAGTTTTATCCATCATCAACCCATAGCTCCTACAAGTGCATTCATCGTGTCCCACCGACCTACCAAAGTTACAACACAATTTTTGCGAATTTTGTGTATACTTCTGTAACAAATGGCATTTGTTTGTAGTGTGTTTTCCTCCTATTTGACAAATTTTGTACCACAAAGAAGGCATTGCGCTAGGTTCTGCTTGCGCTTCTGGCCTTAACATCATCAGTCCTCCTCCTGCGAGGTAATTCGCGAAAACCGAGTAGTGGTCCTTGTCATGACCTTGGCCTTTGCATTTTACGCACCACACCTCTTCGCATACTTCTGGTTCGGCTGTCCTGTCCTGTTTCAGAATCTGCATCTCAAGGAATAAATTTTTCAGTTGCATGTGGATCTATTGAACTCCTAGGTTAGGATCCTCCATCGGGGTCTCATGCAGTGTCATTGCAATCTCTAAGGCCTCTGCCTGAGTCGTTAATTTCTACTATGATAGCGCACTCCTCAGATGTGGCGTTAGCGATGCTACAAACCATTCATGATGTTGTCCATCTATCAGATTCATATTTGCTTCATGAATCATGCATTTAAATCTCTGATCTAGCTCCCAAGGAGTTTCACCTAGTAGCATCATGATTTCTTTGAATCCAATGATCAACTGTGCTTCAGACTTTGGCCTGCTAAATTCTCTGTTTAGCACTGCTTCAATATCCACGATTCCCGCATTTGGATTATCATTGGAGTGCTTAATATACTAGGTTAGTGTGCAGTCCTACAGGGTGCTAATCAATGTTTCTTTCTTTATATTGTCATATGTAACTCCTTGTGCTTCCCATACAGCTCTCACAACGAACCAAAATTGGTCTAGATCCTCATTTCCCACTCCCTTGAACACAGACAACTTTTTCATGCTTGCCATATTGAATCGAGGTGGTATGGGTGAGGATGGTGGTGATGGTGGTGAAGCTGGTGGCAGTGTGGGTTGGGGTAGTATTCGTGGAATTATTTTCCTTATTAGATGGATCGCACTTCATGATGAGACCTTTGCGAGTTCTTCCTTGTCCCCTCACGAAGGTGAAATCAAGGGGCTATTTTCTTATCCCTTACTTCCTTCATTCCTGTAGGTTTTTCCAATTTATGTAGCCCCTAACATCAAGGTTATTGCATAGCCCTCTTTTCACATAACAACAGTTTAATCCAAGTATTCAGAGACTTTACGTACTTACCTTGTCGTCCTTTGAGAAAGTGTCGCTCTGTCTCACTGTAGCTAACGTGGTGTCAACCATGAACTCAGTAATGAATCCTCCTATAATCTGATTGAGTCAATGATCAACAGGACGCATGATCTTATCCTTCGATGCTTCCAACCTACACACTAACTATGGGTTCCACACAATAATACCATCAAGTTTCCACCTTCCTTGGCTATTTGCTAGCTTTGTGACCCACTCATATAGCTCAGTGGGGAAAGATGTGAAGAAGATTTCGTGGATCTCTGTGTAAAGGTCACAGTCTAACCACTCTTCTTTTGTCATTCATGGGTTCCTTTTCTCTTGTGCGATGAACTCATGAATTCTTCTGTCTAACCAGCCTTCAATTTCCTTCTTAGTTGGATTCCAATGATATGACATCAAACATCTCTATGCAGATTCTAGTCCCGAGAACAGAACCATTTGTTGGTTTAATGGGGCCTAACCTAGGTTTGGAGTTATTTAGCCAAACAAATCCATACACGACTGGCCCTTTCGGCATCATCTCGTGGAGCGTGGAATGAAGTCTCACCCAAAGTAGTATGGGGGGATGTTGGAACCAATTTTCCACACCCTTGAGATGTCTGAGGGGTCAATTTAGTCCAACAGTGCATACCTTCACGCAGGTTATTTTGCACACTGTTCTGACCTACAAGACCCTCGTGATCTGTTATAATCGCCTGTGCACAGCCCTAACCAGGGGTTGAGATGCTTTCACGCTGCTATGGCAGCAATTTGCGCTATTTCCCCAAGTTACACCATGTATCTTACTTATCCTCTTATATATGTTAGTCAACTTTGTGTAAACAGATACTTTCACTCACATTCACTTAATCTACACAGTTATATATGTTCGCACACCATATATACAATAGAAATGCAATTTATACCCAATATATTCGATACAGAAAATAGGAAATAAATACATAGAATTGATGTAAAACTTCTCTTTATTAATGCTTCAATAGTTACAGTCTCAACTTACCTTGCATAGTCAGCTGCAGTGGTCCACGCACTTAGCTGCAGACTACTAGGCCTCTGTGCACTCAGCTACAGAGCCTTCTCCTATTCTATGACCCAAAGACTCGACTTTTCCCTTAGATCTTCCACTATGCTTATATTCCATGATCATTGAAATGATTCCTCTACAACTTAGAGCCTCACTCTATTTATATAATCCCATGGTCTGTGGACCATGGGTATATCTCTATAGCCAACATCACATTACAAAATTAAGGGTGGATAGCCCTATGACTCATTTACAAGCTACACGCTCCGCACCCACAAAATGTGGAGTCTTTACATCAAAGATACAATTTATGACAAAAATCTGGGTTTTTAGTCCCAAAACTTCCCTTGGCGGATCCCACGCCCAAAACTCATATAGAATGCACCTCTATTAGTGCTTTTTCAATAAAAAACATTTCCTTCCCAATCTACATCTGTATATGCATGAAGTGTAAGATCTGTATCTTTAGGATGCCATAGACCAAAGTCTTGAGTTCCTTGAAGATATTTGAATATTCTTTTTACTGCTTGAAGATGTGATTCCTTTGGATTTGCTTGGAACCTTCCAACAATTCCTACTGCATGCACGATATCAGGTCTAGTACCTGTTAAATAAAGAAGACTTCTAATCATAGATCTTTATGCTGGTTGGTTCACTGTAGGTGATTCATCGTTAGAACTGAGACTGCATCCTGTTACCATTGGAGTACATACTGGTTTAGAATCTTTCATTCGTTACTTCTTCAGAATCTGCTTGAGATATTTAGTTTGTGAAATAAAAATACCATCTTTTGTTTGTTGTACATGTAGACCAAGAAAATAAGTAAGTTCACCAAGTAAGGACATTTCAAATTCTTGCTGCATAACCAAGGCAAAGTTCTGACTCATAAATTCCTCATTGCTACCAAAGATGATATCATCAACATAAACAACAATAATTAGTAGTTTATCATTTTAAATATTTTTATATAAGTTGTTGTCTACAGAACCTTTTGTGAAACCTTGTTTTTGTAGATATTTGTCAAGGCGACAATACCAAGCCCTTGGAGCTTGTTTCAGTCCATAAAGAGCCTTTTTGAGCTTGCATACAATTTTTGCATCATTTCCTAGAATGAATCCCTCTGGTTTCTCAATATAAAATTCTTCTTATAGATCTCCATTCAGAAAAGTTGATTTTGTTTGAAATAATATTGAGGGGGGGGTGAATCAGTATTATCAAATTCTTTTCAATCTATAAAAACATTTGCAGATCTGACAATTGAAACTTGCATATACATTCCAGACTTATAATTTAAATTATTCTTCAGATGTTTGTCATTAATATGTATGTGAGAACCATATAATAATGAGCAGGAACACAAATAGACAATCACACCAAGGAACACAAGATGTAAGGTGGAAACCCAATGTGGGTGAAAACCACCTGCTGTAATATGTCCCTATCTTCTTTCAATTAGAAACTTCTTTTTACAATGATTTTTTACTGGTGCAGTCCTTTACCAGTACGCAGGCTACAACCTGTAGAGATCTACAACCCTCTCTTATTTTCCAGCTTCTCCTGGAAGGGAGCTACAACCCCCTTAGCTCTTGTACTAGCTAAGATACTAGTACGTAGGTGCTGACCTACAGAAGGCTACTACCTTCTCTTTTCTTCCAGGGACCACGTTTCATCAATTTTCAGACTGGATCCAAGAATATCAATCAAACATCAAATAGATCTGAAATTACCCAACTTCCTTGTGCAAATACTAAATCAATAGCTTCTTAATATAGCAACCAAGCACAAATACAAAACCCTGAACTCATAAGTAATAAGCAAAGGCAACTAAAAATATTTCAAATAAAAGTCCACAAATTCACCAATAGAAACTTGCGGAAATCTGCACTTCCTCTGGATGTCGAGCTTGCGCACTTCCGCACATGTTCTGTCCTCTATTCTACGCACCTCCACACCTGCAGCGTCAACTGGACTGTGTAACTGAGCACCTGCGCTGTCAACTGCACTGCGCAACTCCGCTCCTGCGGCGTCAACTAGACTGCGCACCTCCACACCTACGCCGTCACCTAGACTGCGCACCTCCGCACCTGCAGCGTATCTCGCCTGCAGACCTCTGGATATAGACAATTTATCAGTCCTCAAATATACCCTAGACTGTCAAATTCACAGATCCGTTCATGCGCCAAAGAGATCTTGACCCATTAACATATCTGACTTATAATGCTACGGTTTCTTCTTGATTCAGGTTCAACTATAACTCCCTAACTGATTATGAGAAATTCAGATCTTGCTATTCTTAAGATACTCAACACACTTGTGTCCAGCCAAATGATCTCCTTTCCCTTTTATAGCCAAGGCCTTACTCAAACCATGGATCAAAACCATTGAGAAACAATACTAGGGACCCAAAACCTGGGTTCAATATTTTAGATGCAAAACCATGGACCATAACCATAGGATCAAAAACGTCGAGCTAAATACAATGGACCAAACTTAAGATGCACGTTTTTCTCTACATGAATTCTGTGCATTTTAGGTTTGTACCTTTTGTTCGGAACTCCAGCGAACATGTCCGCACTCTGTAAACTACACATCTATGCAACCTGCCAATGTTCGAACCTTTTGATTGGTGCACCTGCGGAACTTGAAAATAACACTGTTGCACCATAATTCCTCTGTCTTGCAACACTGTTATTTCTTCTGTAGACTCATCTAGTTGAGTATAAGCGAGGTGTTCTTCTATGAGAGGGTTGCAATCAAGTACAACACATACATCATAATGCCAACAGATTTTACATCCATTTGATATACTTTGAATTTTCGAAAACTAGAAAGGCAAAGAAACATTCTTATGGCTTCAAGGCTAGCAACAAGTGCAAAATTTTATTCAAAGTCTATACCTTCTTGTTGAGCATACCCTTTACAAACAAGTCTTTCTTTGTTTCTAATAACCTCTCCATTTTCATTCAACTTATTCTCAAATATCCATTTTGTTCCTATAATATTTTTATCATGAGGTCTAGGGAGTAATTCCCAAGTATCATTATTTTCAATTTGGTCAAGTTCTTCATCCATGGCCTTAACCCAACATTCATCTTTACTAGATTCATTTAACTTATGTGGTTCTATGGAAGATAGTAATGCTAGATAATTGGAGGTACCTGTAAGATTTCTTCTTGTTTGTACTTCATACTCTTTTTCTCCTAGAATTTGAGATTCTGGATGATCCTTTTGAACATACATGGATGGAGTTTTTTCTCTATCTATTGTATCTTCTTCTAATGCTTCATTGGGTTCTTCGTTTATATCATTTTGATTTGATATAGGAAAGCATTCACCATTTTCCTCATTGTCATATTCCTCTATTGATTTCATTTGTTCCAAATTTCTGCATGTTTCATTAATTACTACATCAATGCATTAAACAATTTTCTGAAGTCTTTTATTATAACATTTGTATCCTTTACTTATGGATGAATAACCAAGAAGAATTGTTTCATCTTCTCTGGGTTAAACTTACCAAGTTTTTCATCAGTCCTTTTGATGAAACATTTACTTCCAAAAACTCTAAAGTGTTTTATAGTTGGAGTCTTACCATACCAGAGTTCATATGGAGTTTTATCACTATTTACCCGAACATTAGCTTTGTTGACAATACTCACAAAAGAAAATGGAGCTTCACCCCATAAGGTTGCAGGACTTCTAGATTCATCAAGCATAGCGATTCATCAAGCATAGCTCGATCCATTTGTTGAACTGTTATGTTCATTCTTTCCACTATGCCATTTTGTTGAGGAGTTTTGGCGACTGAGAACTACCTTTTTATTCCATTTTGTTCACAAAAATCAAAGAATTCAACTGATATGAATTCTCCCCCTCGGTCATATCTAAGATATTTGATTTTTCGATCTGATTCATCTTCAACTAAATCTTTGAAGGCTTTAAAATTTTCAAATGCTTCATCTTTATGCTTTAGTAGACCTATCCAACACAATCTAGAAAAATCATCAATGAATAAAATAAAGTATTCTTCTCCACAAGGTGACTTTTTCCCTGTTGGTCCACATAAATCAATATGGATGAGTTCAAGATGCTTACCTGCCAATCCTTCTTTTTCAATGAAATGAAATCTAGTTTGCTTACCGACTTCACATGGTTTTCATATGGTATTTCCTTGAATGTTGATATCTGGAAGATCACAGACCGCCTCGAGCCTGCATAATTTTCTTATTTGAGAAAAGCTTATATGCCCCAATCTTTTTGCCCCCTTTGAGTATGTATAAATTGTTTGGAGTTCTTGTACCTTTGATAACTATCTTTCCTATATCAAACTCGCGAACCACACATCCGTTTGGTCGAAACACAACTACATTTCCTTGATCACACATTTACTGACACTTAAAAATTTATGCTTTAAACCATCTATATACATGACATTTCCAACTTTAACCTTTTATTTCAAATAAATAGAACCTTTACCTTTAATGACAACTAGTGTGTCATTTCCAAAGGAGACATTCTTTTCCTTTTCTAAAGCAATATATGAACAAAGTTTCTCTTTATCACATATCATGTGTTTGGAGCATTAGTTTTCATTGTACCACTGATTCTCTTGTCCTTTACAAACAGAGGTATGCCACATATTTTTGATTGAAATTCCTTCTTTCTCCATATCTTGGAATTTGATGATGTTTGCTCCTTTTGAAGTGTTGGCCGAAATTTGCCCCTACATTCATATACTTCATGACCAAAGTTATTACAAAATGAACATTCAATTTCATCTTCAAGAGGAGAAAAGTATTATAGGAAAATTTATTGATTCCTATTATGCTCTTTTGAAATCGTGCTTCTCTAGTCATGATGGTTTTGTAAGCAACACATTGAGGAGCCTTATGCCCAAATTCATGGCATGAAAAGCATTGTCCAGTAAATAAGTTTCTACAATCATAGAATCTTTTGGCATTGTTTACTTGTTGGTTGATGCTTCTATTGATGTTTATCCTTGGAGTAAATTGAGTATGATTTAACTGATGAGTACTTTTAGGTTTTCGCTGACGATTCACATACTATTCACTGGTCTTTGCTACTTCAATATAGTTTCTGGTGGAGGCTGACAACTTTTGTGATTGGGATCATTCTTCAGTATATCCACGACCTATATTTATAAGAGGAGAATGCTAAACTTTGATGATTTCATTTAAATTTTTTGACCCTTCAGCAAATCTAAGATTAAGAGATTTTGTCTTCTCGAGTTATTTTCTTAGACCCACAAATTCACATTCTAGTTTTTCATTGTACTTTTCTCTTTTATTGAGTTGACATGTCAACATGTTTATGATCATATTATTTTCTTCTAAACAGATTTTGAGTTTTATGATTTCTTCAAGAAATTCTTCCTCTTCTAAGGCATCCAAAAAATCATCATTTTCATAAGCCATGAATACTTTATAATCTTGTTCAGTTTCATCTTCATCACTATTAGATAAACCATCACTATCTTAATGGGTATAGTAACTTCTTCTATTAACAACCTATTTTCTGTTACCTTTTGCATCTTCCTTTCCCTTTTCATATTTATCTTTTTCAGGACATTTGGAAGCATAATGGCTGAATCTACCACAAGAAAAGCATTTGAATGGTAGCTTACCTATGAATCTTCTCGAACCCTATTGAAGTTTCTTGACAAAGTTTGCCTCATCTTCTTCTTCTGAAATATATCTTGATTCATTGTGTTATTCCTTTTCTTTCCCTTTACTGAAACTTTGAAAGTGACTTCTGTCATATCTTATGGACCTCCTTTCCTCATTTCAAAGGCAGTTAGAATTCCATGAAGTTGAACCATAGTAATAGATTGAAGATCCTACTTTTCTTTTATGGCAGATACTTTTGAATCAAATTTAGAAGATAGAGATTGCAAAAATTTCTATACTAAAGTAGCCTCCTTTATCTCTTCACCCAAATTCTTCATAAAATTAACAATCGTGTTTACACATAAAAAGTAACTAGTAATACTTTCATTACTATGCATCTTAAGAGTTTCATACTAAATTATGAGAGTTTGAAGCTTAGCACATTTTACCTCGGAGTCTCCTTCATGTCTCTGAATGATTTTGTCCCATATCTCTTTGGCTGTCTTGAACTACATGACTTTGATGAATTCTAATTCTGACAAACTTCCCAATAAAGTATTGATTGCTTTGGCATTGGTTTCATATAACTTCTTACCTGTTGTATCTGTAGCTATTACTGTTAGAAATTGATATCCTCCTTCCACAATTTCCCAAACATCGGCTCCAAGTGATTGAAGATAAGCTCTGGTTCTTATTTTCCAATATACCAAGTTGTTACCATTGAAGATTGGTGATCTGATAGATCCCATGCCTTCATGGTTGTTCATCTTGAAAGATCTCCCTTCAAGCAATCAACCTTCTTCTGAAGGACCTTATCTAATACCAATTGTTGGAAATAATATTGAGAGGGGGGTGAATCAGTATTTGCAATTCAGTAACTTTTCAATTCCCAAACAGATTTATTTACTCTACTTCAGTAAAGTGAACTTGTGTGTGTATGCAACTGTGATTAAGGAAACCAACGTATATCTAGAGAACTTATGATTTAGTCAATTTATCATGTGTTGATCTTTACTAAGTGCATCAATATCTTATTATATAGTAACTATATGCAATAATAACATAATAAAATATCACACATAAACAACAGACATGAACACCAAGATTTAAGGTGGAAACCCAATTCGGGAGAAAAACCACCTGTTATTGTCATCTCTGTCTTCTTTTAATATAAATAAAATTTGTTTACAATCTTGTACTAATGCAGACTCATACTAGTACACAAGCACCCACCTACAGAAGGCTACAACATTCTCTCATTTTCCAACTTCTACTGGAAGGGAGCTACAACCCCCTAGCTCTTGCACTAGCTGATGTGTTTACTATTACATAGGCACCAACCTACAGAAGGCTATGACCTTCTCTCTTCCTCCAGGGACCACGTTTCATTAATTTTCAGATTGGATGCTCCTAGTATACAACAATACAATATGAAGGCCAAGTTTCATCAAATTTTCATACTAGACCCATTAGAAACTTTGAAACTCAAACTACATCAACCATCAATCAGTTAATCTGAACAATCAGATCACTGTCACCAGAACGCTATTTTGAACCTAGAAACCTACATCATCAATCAGAACCAGCTACAACCTCCAAAATCATACATCAAAATGCATACGCTACTTTACTAAACCCAACTTGCATGTATATGCTACTTCCTTTAACAAAACCTACGTATACCTTTAGAGATACTCAATCATAACAACTTCTGAATCAGATATGTACCAACCAATAATATTCTGAACATCTACTATCAATTTACAAAGATATTGACAGTCAACATCAAAGATAACCCTTCTCACTTAATCAATCAATTAATCAGATGCAAACTCCTTATGCATTGAGTTTTGCATTCAGATCTAAGAAGACTCCATTGACAAATAGGAACAAAACAATAGCAGTGATCAGATAGATCAATCATATCTAAACAGTAGGCTTTTATTTTTGCATACACTACTTGGAAGAGTCAAACCTGCATGAAAATGTGCCTTTACCAAGGCAAACCGGCGTATAGATCTACAAATATTAACCCACAACTACGCAGTTATTCCAAACTTTAGACATACCCATATCATGACATTTAAACAATAAAACATGTGTAAGAAATTAGATCTAGCCCAACCAATATCATATCATTCAATGATAAGTCATTTCAAGTCTCATGATCCTGATCCAACATTGAATTCAAGGTGGACAAAATATTTCAGATTATAACATAATCATAATCTATGAGAGGTTCGCCATCAAGTACAACACATACATCATAATGACAACAATCTCCTCCTTTGGACTTGATGGAAACAATACCCAATCACTCTCCCCCTTTGACATCAAGGGCAGAGGGCGGACCCAGATATTATCTTCCTTTGATAACCATTCCACTGAACATACTCCCCCTGAGTACCTGTTGAAATCTCTGAAAGAGCTCCCCGTTGAATATGCCAAGGCATACCAATCTGTCCATGCTCCCTCTGAGTACATGTTGAAGTCTCTGCTCTGCTGAAGTGTATTATTCATGCTCCCCCTGACTATAAGCAAGTTCTGTAAAAAAAGTTCTACAAGAAGAACATGAATCCATACATCATAATTGACTCTCCTATCATTAGGGACTCATACATACATCCATCTCCCAATCAAGTGGGTAGATACCAATATTGACTCATCCTCCCAATTAAATTGGGATATACCAAAGCAGAACATACATTATTCATCCCAGGCATAGTGGGGAAACCAAAATAGACCGTTACATGACCTTGATATGAAAATAAATACATGACATAGAGACAAGAACAACTATCAATAGCAGAATCAACTTTCAGACCAGCACACATTCCACCAAGAACACCTGTGAAATCCAACCAAGGGACTTCTAAGATAATGCCAATAATGCATTATTAGAAGAATATATGCTCCTCCTGAACCTGTGCCAGATGGTCTCTGATAGACGCATATCATACTCTCTTCACCCAGAACTTGACCCACATAAACTGACATATGTACGCGTATCCACCTGCGTACAATAGACAAATTTTAACAGCACGATGATGCATCAACAACCCCCAGCTTCTATCTGAGGTATTCAAATGTTTCCCTGGGCAATGGTTTGGTGAGTATATCAACAACTTGTTCCTTGGAAGGAACATACTCCAACTTGACCTTTTGCTCAAGCACTTGTTCCCTTAGAAAATGATACTTGATAGGTATGTGCTTAGTCTTTGAATGCATGATAGGATTTTTTGAGATACTGATTGCACTTGTATTATCAAGAAGATGGAGATAGGTGGAGTACAGGTGATTTGAAAATCTTGCAAAGTTTGTATCATCCAAAGAAGTTGTGTGCAACAAGATGCAACAGCCACATATTCTGCTTCAGCTGTCGATAGAGCAATGGAACTTTGTTTCTTGCTAAACCAAGATACTAATCTGGACCCCATAAAGAATGCTCCAACACTAGTGATTTTTCTGTCATCCATGCTTCCTGCCCAATCTGCATCTGTATATGCATGAAGTGTGAGATCTGCATTTCTAGGATACCATAAGCCATAGTTTTGTGTTCCTTGAAGATATTTGAAGATCATCTTAACTGCTTGAAGGTGTGCTTCCTTTGGATTAGCCTAAAATCTCCCAATTATTCCCACTGCATGCATGATGTCTAGCCGAGTTCCTGTTAGATAGAGTAGACTGCCAACCATGGATCTATAGGTTGGTTGATGGACTGTTGTTGATTCATCATTAGCGCTGAGGCTGCATCCTGTTACCATAGGAGTACATATCGGTTTTGAGTCTTCCATGCCATATTTCTTCAAGATCTGCTTTAGGTACTTGGTTTGTGATAAAAAGATACCATCTTTGTTTTGTTGGATTTGTAAACCAAGGAAGTATGTCAGCTCACCCAACAAAGACATTTCAAATTCTTTTTGCATCACCAAAGCAAAGTTTTGGCTCATCGCTTCTTCATTGCTGCAAAAAATGATATCATCAATGTATACAACAAGTATTAGCAATTTATCATTATCAATTTTTATATATAGATTGTTATCTGCTGAGCCTTTTGAGAAACCTTGTTGATGAAGGTATTTGTCCAGACGATAGTACCAAGCCCTTGGAGCCTGTTTAAGACCGTAGAGTGCCTTCCTAAGTCTACATACAAGATTTGGATCATTTCCAAGAATGAATCCATCCGGTTTCTCAATATATACTTCTTCTTCTAGGTCCCCATTCAGAAAGGCATATTTTATGTCCATCTGAAATACTTTGAACTTTTGAAAGCTAGAGAGAGCAAGGAACATCCTTATAGCCTCAAGTCTGGCAACTGGTGCAAAATTTTCTTCAAAGTATATGCCTTTTTGTTGTGCATACCCTTTACAAACAAGTCTTGCCTTGTTTCTGACCACTTCTCCATGGCGTTGACCCAGCGTTCATATTTGCAAGCCTCTCTTACATTTTGCAGTTCAGTGGAGGAGAGCAATACTAGATAGCTTGAAGCTTCTGCAACAATTCTTCTTGTTTGTACACCTGCCTCCTTTTGCCCCAAAATTTGAGATTCTGGGTGATTCTTCTGAACATATTTGGATGGAGTCTTTTCTTCTATCCTTATCTGTTCTTCTGGTGCCTCATGGGTTTCTTCTTTGTCATGAATCTGATTTGATGTTGACGGGTAATCTTCGCCATCTTCGAGATCTTCAGATTTTACCTGTCTAGGAGTGTTTCCTTCTTCATCAACCACTACATCAATGCTTTCAACAATTTTTCCAAGTCTTTTATTGTAACATTTGTAAGCTTTGCTGTGAGGAAAGTAGCCAAGTAAAATGCCTTCATCTGCTCTAGGTTCAAACTTGCCAAGATTTTCATCTATCCTTTTAATGTAGCATTTGCTTCCAAAGATTTTGGAGTATTTTACCGTGGGAGTCTTACCATACCAGAGTTCATGAAGAGTCTGAGTTTTGTTTACCCAAATTTTTGTCTTGTTGAGAATAGTAATAGCAGCAAGTGTGGCTTCACCCCAGAAGGTTGCAGGAGTTCTAGATTCATCAAGCATAGCACGAGCCATTTGTTGAATTGTTCTATTCATCCTTTCCACTAATCCATTTTGCTGAGGAGTCCTTACGCTGAGAGTTCCCTTCTTATTCCATTTTCTTCACAAAAATCAAAGAATTCATCTGAGGTAAATTCCCCTCCTCGATCAGATCTGAGACATTTGATTCTACGATCTGATTCATTCTCAACCAAAGCTTTGAATGACTTGAACTTTTCGAAGGCTTCATCTTTATACTTCATGAGTCCTATCCAACACATCCTTGAAAAGTCATCAATGAACAATATGAAGTACTCTTCCCCTCGAGGTGACCTCTTTCTAGTTGGACAACATATATCGGTGTGAACAAGTTCAAGAGGTCTGCTAGCTGATCCTTCTTTCTCAGGAAAATTAGTTCTAGTTTGCATACCAAATTGACAAGATTTGCATATTGTATTGTCTGGAAATCTGATGTCAGGAAGACCACGAACCGCCTGATCTTTGCATGCTTTCCTTATCTGGGAGAAGCTAAGATGCCCCAATCATCTATGCCATAGCCAATGTTCACCATTCTTGCTTAGATAGCATTGTTGTTCTCCTTCTTTGAATATATATAGATTATTCGGAGTTCTTGTGCCTTTGATCACTGTTTTTCCTGTGTCAATCTCATGAACAATACATCCATTTGATCTAAATATTACCTCAGTTCCTTGATCGCACATGTGACTAACACTCAATAAATTATGTTTTAAGCCATCAACATACATAACATTACTAGCTTTGACCTTATTTTTCAATTGAGCAGAACCTTTACCTTTTATGAATGCAAGGGTATCATTTCCAAATGATACCTTCTTTTCTCTTTCTAAGGCAGTATATGACTAAAGTTTTTCTTTATCACCTGTCATATGTTTTGAGCATCCACTATCAATGTACCATTGATTTTCCTATCCTTCAGCATATAAGGCTATCCCACATCTATCTGATTGCGATTCTTTCCTTTTCCATATTTTTGGATTCAATGAAGTTGGCTCCTTTTGCCGAAACCTACTCCTACATTTAGAATCTTCATGCCCAAAATTGTTACAAATAGAACATTCTATTTCATGTTCAAGAGTAGAGAAGTTATTGTAGGTCCTTTTCATGATCCCAGTCATACTTTTTAGTTTTTGAGCTTCCCTAGTGATGATGGTCTTGTAGGAAACACATTGAGCAGTGTTATGACCAAAGTTATGACAATAGAAACATTGGCCATTGAATAAATTCCTGCGATTATCAAACCTACTACCCAATTGATTGTAATTTCTATTGACTTCCATTCTTGAGCCAACTTGAGAATGATTTACCTGATTGAAGCTTTTGTTCATCCTGGAAGTAGATTGCCACCGACTTACTTGATAATCTTTGTTCATTCTTTGAGGAAATGGTTCCTGATTTATCTGGTAGTCTGTATTATGCTTTTGCTGTCGATTGTCAACCTGTTCACTTCTCCGTGTTGCATCAAGATAGATTTTAGAGGTGGATGGCTTCTGTGCTTGCTTCTGTGCTTGAGATGTTTCTTCAGAGTATCTGAGACATGTCTTGATTAGAGGAGAACGCTACACTTTGATAATCTCATTTAAGGTTTCAGATCCTTTAGCAAATCTAAGATTAAGAGCTTTTGTTTTCTCAATTTCTTTTCTAAGTCCCACAATTTCACATTCTAACTCTTCATTGTGTTTATCTCTTTCAGCAAGTTGGAAAGTCAATGTGTCTATAATCATGTTCTTTTCTTCTAAACTAATTTTGAGTTTAGAATTTCTTCATAAAGATCTTCTTCATTTATAGCATCCAAGAAATCATCACCTTCAAAAGCCATCAAAAGTCTATTATCATTACCTTGGTCATCTTCATCACTATTTGAAAGTCCATCACTGTCTTCATGAGTATAATAACTTTTCTTACTTGCATTATGTTTTCTATTCCATCTGACAGGTTCCTTACCTTTGTCTAGTCTATCTTTATGAGGGCATTTTGCAGCATAGTGACCGACTCTTCCACAGGCAAAGCATTTGAAAGGAAACTTACCTCTGAATCTTCGAGTTCCTCGTTGAAGGTTCTTGACAAAGATCGATTCTTCTTCTTCTTCAGACATATATCCTGGTTCATTGTAATCTCCTTTTACTGAGGCTTTGAATGCGACTTCTCTTCTGTCTGATGGTCCTCCTTTTCTCATTTCGTAAGCAGTTAGAATTCCATGAAGTTGTGACATGGTAAGGTTCCATAGATTCTCCTTTTCTTCTATGGCATAAACTTTTGAATCAAACTTAGAGGACAAAGATCTTAGAACTTTTTCAACCAGAACAACTTCTTTTATTTCTTCACCCAAGTTTTTCATACAATTTACGATCTCATCTATACGTAGGAAATAGCTAGCCACACTTTCATCATTATGCATTCTGAGACTTCCATATTGAATTCTAAGAGTTTGTAATTTTACACTTTTTACCTATTCATTTCCTTCATAGCTCAGAACGATCTTGTCCCATATTTCTTTTCCGCTTTTGAGCTGCATTACCTTGACAAATTCTGATTGAGATAGACTTCCCAATAGAGTATTGACTTCTTTTGCATTTGTTTCATACTTCTTCTTCTCTGCTGGATCTGTAAGAGTTGTTGATGGAAATGTGTATCCTATTTCCACAATATCCCAAACTTCTGTACTAAGATATTGAAGATAGGCAGTGATTCTTACCTTCCAATAGATGAAGTTGGTCCCATCAAATATTGGTGGCCTGATAGATGCTTCCTTTTCATAGTTGCTCATGATGATAGATCTTCATTCAAGCAATCAAGCTTCTGTTGAAGGACCTGCTCTGATACCAATTGTTGGAAATAATACTGAGGGGGGGGGGGTGAATCAGTATTATCACATTCTTTTCAATCTATAAAAACATTTGCAGATCTGAAAATTGAAACTTGCATATACCTTCCAGACTTATAATTTAAATTATTCTTCAGATGTCTGTCATTAATCTGTATGTGAGAACCATATAATAATGAGCAGGAACATAAATAGACAATCACACCAAGGAACACAAGGTGTAAGGTGGAAACCCAATGTGGGTGAAAACCACCTGCTACAATATGTCTCTATCTTCTTTCAATTAGAAACTTCTTTTTACAATGTTTTTGTACTGGTGCAGTCCTTTACCAGTACGCAGGCTGCAACCTGCAGAGCGCTACAACCCTCTCTTGTTTTCCAGATTCTCCTGGAAGGGAGCTACAACCCCCTTAGCTCTTGTACTAGCTAAGATACTAGTATGTAGGTGCTGACCTACAGAAGGCTACTACCTTCTCTTTTCTTCCAGCGACCACATTTCATCAATTTCAGACTGGATCCAAGAATATCAATCAAACATGAAATAGATCTGAAATTACCCAACTTCCTTGTGCAATTACTGAATTAATAGCTTCTTAATATAGAAACCAAGCACAAATACAAAACCCTGAATTCAGCAGTAATAAGCAAAGGCAGCTAAAAATATTTCAAAGAAAAGTTTGCAACTTCACCAATAGAAACCTGCAAAAATCTGGACTTCCTCTGTGTCGAGCCTGCACACTTCCGCACCTGCTCTGTCCTCTGTTCTGCGCACTTTCACACCTGCAGCGTCAACTGGACTGCGTACCTGTGCACCTGTGCCGTCAACTGGACTGCGCACCTCCGCTCCTGCAGCGTCAACTGGATTGCGCACCTCCACACATGCGCCGTCAACTGGACTGCACACCTCCGCACCTGCAGCGTATCTCGCCTGCGGACCTCTGGATATAGACAGTTTATTAGTCCTCAAATATACCCCAGACTTTCAAATTCACAGATCCGTTCATGCGCCAAAGAGATCTCGAGCCATCAGCAGATCTGACTTATAATGCTTTGGTTTCCTCTTGATTCAGGTTCAACTATAACTCCCCAATCGATTATGAGAAATTCAGATATTGCTATTCTTAAGATATTCAACACACTTGTGTCCAGCCAAATGATCTCCTTTCCCTTTTATAGCCAAGGCCTTACTCAAACCATGGATCAAAACCATTGAGAAACAATACTAGGGACCCAAAACCTACGTCCAATATTTTAGATGCAAAACCACAGACCAAAACCATAGGATCAGAAACGCCGGGCTAAATACCATTGACCAAACTTAAGATGCACGTTTTTCTCTACATGAAAGTCCATGCATTTTAGGTTCGCACCTTTTGTTCAGAATGCCTACGAACATGTCCACACTCTGTGAACTATGCATCTGCGCAACATACCAATGTCCGCACCTTTTGATCAGTGCACCTGCGAAACCTAAAAATAACACTGCTGCACCACAATTCCTCTGTCCTCCAACCCTGTTATTTCTTCTATAGACTCATCTGGTTGAGTATAAGCGAGGTGTTCTTCTATGAGCGGGTTGCAATCAAGTACAACACATACATCATAATGCCAACAAATTTTACATCCATTTGATATACTTTGAATTTTCGAAAACTAGAAAGACAAAGAAACATTTTTATGGCTTCAAGGCTGGCAACAGGTGCAAAATTTTATTCAAAGTCTATACCTTCTTGTTGAGAATACCCTTTACAAACAAGTATTTCTTTGTTTCTAATAACCTCTCCATTTTCATTCAACTTATTCTTAAATATCCATTTTGTTCCTATAATATTTTTATCATGAGGTCTAGGGAGTAATTCCCAAGTATCATTATTTTCAATTCGGTCAAGTTCTTCATCCATGGCCTTAACCCAACATTCATCTTTACTAGCTTCATTTACATTCTGTGGTTCTATGGAGGATAGTAATGCTAGATAATTGAAGGTACCTGTAAGATTTCTTCTTGTTTGTACTTCATACTCTTTTTCTCCTAGAATTTGAGATTCTGGATCATTCTTTTGAACATACATGGATGGAGTGTTTTCCCTATCTGTTGTATCTTCTTCTATTGCTTCATTGGTTTCTTCCTTTATATCATTTTAATTTGATACAGGAAAGCATTCACCATTTTCCTCATTGTCATATTCCTTTGCTGATTTCATTTGTTCCAAATTTTTGCATGTTTCATCAATTACTACATCAATGCATTAAACAATTTTCTGAAGTCTTTATTATAACATTTGTATCCTTTACTTATGGATGAATAACCAAGAAGAATTGCTTCGTCTTCTCTGGGTTCAAACTTACCAAGTTTTTCACCAGTCCTTTTGATGAAACATTTACTTCCAAAAACTCTAAAGTGTTTTACAGTTGGAGGCTTACCATACCAAAGTTCATATGGAGTTTTATCACTATTTACCCGAACATTAGCTTTGTACAATACTCACAAAAGAAAATGTAGGTTCACCCTAGAAGGTTGCAGGACTTGTAGATTCATCAAGCATAGCTCGAGCCATTTGTTGAACTCTTATGTTCATTCTTTCCACTACGCCATTTTGTTGACGAGTTTTGGTGACTGAGAACTACCTTTTTATTCCAATTTGTTCACAAAAATCAAAGAATTCATCTGATATGAATTCTCCCCCTCGGTCAGATCTAAGATATTTGATTTTTCGATCTGATTCATTTTCAACTAACTCTTTGAAGGCTTTAAAATTTTCAAATGCTTCATCTTTATGCTTTAGTAGACCTATCCAACACAATCTAGAAAAATCATCAATGAATAAAATAAAGTATTATTCTCCACGAGGTGACTTTTTCCTTGTTGGTCCACATAAATCAGTATGGATGAGTTCAAGATGCTTACCTGTCGATCCTTATTTTTCAAATGAAATCTAGTATACTTACCGACTTGACATGGTTTTCATATGGTATTTCCTGGAATGCTGATATCTGGAAGATCACAGACCGCCTTGAGCCTGCATAATTTTCTTATTTGAGAAAAGCTTAGATGCCCCAATCTTTTGTGACATAACCAATTTTTATCTGTTTTTCTTAGATAACATTGTTTTTGCCCCCTTTGAGTATGTATACATTTTTTGGAGTTCTTGTACCTTTGATAACTGCCTTTCCTATATCAAACTCGTGAACCACACATCCGTTTGGTCGAAACACAACTACATTTCCTTGATCACACATTTTACTGACACTTAACAATTTATGCTTTAAACCATCTATATACATGACATTTCCAACCTTAACCTTTTATTTCAAATAAATAGAACCTTTACCTTTAATGACAACTAGTGTGTCATTTCCAAAGGAAACATTCTTTTCCTTTTCTAAAGCATTATATGAACGAAGTTTCTCTTTATCACATATCATGTGTTTGGAGCATCTGTTGTCATTGTACCATTGATTCTCTTGTCCTTTACAAATAGAGATATGCCACATCTTTTTTATTGAAATTCCTTCTTTCTCCATATCTTGGAATTTGATGATGTTTGCTCCTTTTGAAGCGTTGGGCAAAATTTTCTCCTGCATTCATATACTTCATGACCAAAGTTATTACAAAATGAACATTCAATTTCATCTTCAATAGGAGAAAAGTTATTATAGGAAATTTTATTGATTCCTATTATGCTCTTTTGATTTCGTGCTTCTCTAGTCATGATGGTTTTGTAAGCAACACAATGAGGAGCCTTATGCCCATAGTCATGGCATGAAAAGCATTTTCCATTAAAGAAGTTTCTACAATCATAAGATCTTTTGGCATTGTTTACTTGTTGGTTGATGCTTCTATTGATGTTTATCCTTGGAGTAAATTGAGTATGATTTAACTGATGAGTACTTTTAGGCTTTCACTGACGATTGACATATTATTCACTGGTCTTTTCTACTTCAATATAGTTTCTGGTGGAGGCTGACAACTTTTGTGATTGGGATCATTCTTCAGTATATCCAGAACCTGTATTTATAAGAGGAGAATGCTGAATTTTGATGATTTCATTTAAATTTTTCACCCTTCAGCAAATCTAAGATTAAGATATTTTGTCTTCTCGAGTTATTTTCTTAGACCCACAAATTCACATTCTAGTTTTTCATTGTACTTTTCTCTTTTATTGAGTTGACATGTCAACATGTTTATGATCATATTATTTTCTTCTAAACAGATTTTGAGTTTTATGATTTCTTCAAGAAATTCTTCCTCTTCTAAGGCATCCAAAAAATCATCATTTTCATAAGCCATGAATACTTTATAATCTTGTTCAGTTTCATCTTCATCACTATTAGATAAACCATCACTATCTTAATGGGTATAGTAACTTCTTCTATTAACAACCTATTTTCTGTTACCTTTTGCATCTTCCTTTCCCTTTTCATATTTATCTTTTTCAGGACATTTGGAAGCATAATGGCTGAATCTACCACAAGAAAAGCATTTGAATGGTAGCTTACCTATGAATCTTCTCGAACCCTATTGAAGTTTCTTGACAAAGTTTGCCTCATCTTCTTCTTCTGAAATATATCTTGATTCATTGTGTTATTCCTTTTCTTTCCCTTTACTGAAACTTTGAAAGTGACTTCTGTCATATCTTATGGACCTCCTTTCCTCATTTCAAAGGCAGTTAGAATTCCATGAAGTTGAACCATAGTAATAGATTGAAGATCCTACTTTTCTTTTATGGCAGATACTTTTGAATCAAATTTAGAAGATAGAGATTGCAAAAATTTCTATACTAAAGTAGCCTCCTTTATCTCTTCACCCAAATTCTTCATAAAATTAACAATCGCGTTTACACATAAAACGTAACTAGTAATACTTTCATTACTATGCATCTTAAGAGTTTCATACTAAATTATGAGAGTTTGAAGCTTAGCATGTTTTACCTCGGAGTCTCCTTCGTGTCTCTGAATGATTTTGTCCCATATCCCTTTGGTTGTCTTGAACTGCATGACTTTGATGAATTCTAATTCTGATAGACTTCCCAATAAAGTATTTATTGCTTTGGCATTGGTTTCGTATAACTTCTTACCTGTTGTATCTGTACCTATTGCTGCTAGAAATTGATATCCTCCTTCCACAATTTCCCAAACATTGGCTTCAAGTGATTGAAGATAAGCTCTAGTTCTTATTTTCCAATATACCAAGTTGTTCCCATTGAAGATTGGTGGTCTAATAGATCCCATGCCTTCATGGTTGTTCATCTTGAAAGATCTCCCTTCAAGAAATCAACCTTCTTTTGAAGGACCTTATCTAATGCCAATTGTTGGAAATAATATTGAGAGGGGGGTGAATCAGTATTTGCAATTCAATAACTTTTCAATTCACAAACAGATTTATTCACTCTACTTCAGTGAAGTGAACTTGCGTGTGTATGCAACTGTGATTAAGGAAACCAATGTATATCTAGCGAACTTATGATTTAGTCAATTTATCATGTGTTGATCTTTAATAAGTGCATCAATATCTTATTATATAGTAACTATGTGCAGTAATAACATAATAAACTATCACACATAAACAACGGACATAAACACAAAAATTTAAGGTGGAAACCCAATGCGGGAGAAAAACCACCTGTTGTTGTCATCTCTGTCTTCTTTTAATATAAATAAAATTTGTTTACAATCTTGTACTAATGCAGACTCATACTATTATGCAGGCACCCACCTACAGAAGGCTACAACATTCTCTCATTTTCCAAATTCTACTGGAAGGGAGCTACAACCCCCTAGCTCTTGCACTAACTGATGTGTTTACTATTACATAGGCACCAACCTACAAAAGGCTACGACCTTCTCTCTTCCTCCAGGGACCATGTTTCATTAATTTTCAGACTGGATGCTCCTAGTACACAACAATACAATATGAAGGCCGATTTTCATCAAATTTTCATACTGGACCCATTATTAACTTTGAAACTCAAACTACATCAACCAACAATCAGTTAATCTGAAAAATCAGATCACTATCACCAAAACATTGTTGTGAACGTAGAAACCTGCATCGCCAATCAGAACTAGCTACAACCTCCAAAATCATACATGAGAATGCATACGCTACTTTACTAAACCCAACCTACATGTATATTCTACTTCCTTTAACAAAGCCTGTGTATACCTTTAGAGATACTGAATCATAACAACTTCTGAATTAGATATGTACCAACCAATAATATTCTGAACATCTACTGTCAATTTGCAGAGATATTGGCAGTCAACATCAAAGATAACCCTTCTCACTTAATCAATCAATCAATCAGACGCATACTCCTTATGCATTGAGTTTTGCATTCAGATCTAAGAAGCCTTCATTGACAGATAGGAACAAAACAATAGTAGTGATCAGATAGACCAATCATATCTAAAAAATAGGCTTTTCTTTTTGCATACACTACTTGGAAGAGTCGAACCTGCATGAAAATGTGCCTTTGCCAAGGCAAACCAGCGTATAGATCTACAAATATTAACCCACAACTACGCTGCTATTCCAAACTTTAGACATACCCATATCATGACATTTAAACAATAAAACATGTGTAAGCAATTAGATCTAGCCTAACCAATATCATATCATTCAATGATAAGTCATTTCAGGTCTCATGATCCTGATCCAACATTGAATTCAAGGTGGACAAAATATTTCAGATTATATCATAATCATAGCCCCTGCAACATTAAATATACTTCGTATAGAAGTATTCCTAAGAAACCCTTTCACTTACACGCTTGTCCCTTTGATCTTCTCCTCCTTATATAGTTTTGGCCTTCCTTAATACCTCGGATCAAAACTACACTTAGGACCTATGGTATTCTTGGACGGGATCAAATAGTCATTATTCCGCTCAATATTATGGGATAATACCATGGTATTGACCCTTGGTATCCTTTACTCTTGAATTTGCTTGATTTTCCACCCCATACATGCTTTTCCTCTTCTGAAAGTGCGTTCATACGCATATGCTCTTTTTGTTATGTGAACCTACATGTATATGTTGTTTTTACAAGGTGAACCCGCGTATACAACTTAAACTATCTTAAAACATCATTTTCCTTAAACTTCTTGATTTTGATCAATAGACCTTTGTTCCAACTTCATGTTCTTCTGTACCAATGCCCTGTTACCTCTGAATTGACCTATTACACTGTGAGTTTCCCTTTATCAAATCTAAGCAAATCTGTGAGTGAGTTGCCATCAAGGAAAATACCTGTATCATAATGCCAACACTTCTGGTGCATAATATCTTTTCAAAAATCCTCCTACATATTCTATGTTTGACTACAAGTTTACATCTCTAGATCAATGATCACATTAAGATTTGATCACAAATTAAAAAAATGCATTTCAAAGACCAATATGTTAGGAAAAAAAAGAATGTAATTTCCATGTCTTTGTTTTCAATAAAGGAATCATTATCATATAATCAAGCATACTAGATTTGCATTGAAACAATATAGAAGAACTTTCATGCCTTCACTATCTCTTATGATTCAATTTTATGTTTCTTCAATGTGTCATATCTCTACAACCATACCTTTGTGTACAAAAATAAAGCCATCATTTTTTCATATCTCTTAATCCTTTATTGTATCTAACTTGTGCACACTGGTGAAATCACCTATTCCAGAACATAACAAGATATAAATCATAAAAATGCAAACCCAATTGATCGATTTCATTGTCTTTTTATAGCTTATTTTCCTTGTGATTACCACATGAAAATCCATGGATTTCATTGATGGGTTTTTTGATTGGTTCAATTTAACGTTGTATCTTCCTTGCACAAACAAATTCCTTGGATAATTTGATGGTTTTTCCCATGGGTTTCTTAATTTCTTCACCTATAAATTGTAACACGCCCTTTATTCTTAGGATCTACATTATAACGCACCTCTCATACTCCACATCTTATGTTATAATGCACTACTACTTGGGCTGTAACATTACCTCATGTAAGCCTTGTCTAAGTCTCTTTGCTGACAATGATGATATATGATGGCTTTTTGAGGCTTCATTTAGAAATTTTTTGAAATATATATAGAAAGCTAAAAGCATCTTGACCAACAACATCAACATCGTGGCCTTGGTACTGGATGATTATGCACCTATACAAACCAAGTTGACATCAATTCCAACCAACCATGAACTTTTGACATCAATGGAAACAATTTTCCCCTTTGGCGTTGATATCAATCTCCTATAAAACACTAGTTCATCAAGTCCTTATCTCCCCCTTTGACATCAATGGAAAATGGTAACTCATAGAAATACCCCCCCTGAAATGCTCAACACCATGCCAACTATGAAGCTGATAAAAAATGATCTTCTGATATAAGATGATGTTTCTTCTGCAAAATATGAATGTGAAACAAAAAACTCAGCAGCAAAAATATGTCTCTAGTCAATACCATAACCTATCATGATGACCATGCTCCCCCTAAGCATATATGGGGTTATAAGAATAATATATTTTCTATTGTACCAACACTTCCACTATTGAAATAAACCTCCTTTCCAAGTTCAAGAGACTAACCAACTATTGATTGATGGTGTACAATGATATGAAATACAAGTACAAAGATCCTTGGAGAAAGTACATGGATGTAATAGGACATATTACTGATATATGAATCTTCTATAAGCATTCTTATCACCAACCAATGAATCATGTCTACATGGACACAAGTTACATAATTCCATTAAATGACCCAATACAAAAATGAGACAAGGGTTATGCCAATGATAGGTAAGACTTTGATATCTAATAACCCATATATAATTGAATCTTAACACACCTCTATAATACATGTTGGAAATAATGTTTCACTCTATGACCAATGCACTAAAATATGAAATGATAATGATATATGGCTTATATAAATGCATGCACATGTGCTCTCCTCTATGCATTCTCATCACAACGATACGAGAAAAATACATGGAATCCATGAGCAACAATATGTGCTCTATGCATCAACATTTAAAGTACAATATCATAGTAGATGGCTACCTCAACCATAATATGAAATCTCAGCAACAACATAAATGTGTTTTCAATGAAGGCTCTCTACAACATCTAAATTCCATTAAATATAGGCAACATATCAAATACCAATCAATACTGACAATAAGCACTCTATAGGAAATTCATGGAGAGACCATAAGATAACCAATATATTCCACATAGGTATCAACAACATGATAATATGAACTGGTAACAAAAGCATCATATAAGTCCTCATTAATGAATGATCTATAGCGTTATGATATTCATCCACATAGAAGCATACTCTTGTAGCATTGGTTCTAGCTCTCGGAAACAAATCAGCAAGAAGAAAACATTGCAACAACAATCTATCAAACATCATCAATGCATAGATAAATAAGCGATGAATCAAAGAGATAATCTAAGAAAAACAATAGTAACGTAATATTTTATAATAAATCAATTCATGGCCACATCATAATCAAGATCTACATACTCTCTCCATGTGTAGTAAATGCCACAATCCCAAAGAAACATAATAACATCTTAGGCAGCATACATACTCTCTAATCCAACTCCTTTTAGCTCATAAGCTCATCACAATTCAACCATCTAAATGCAAAACATCTCAGTGGTAGCATAAACCAAATATATAAATATATATGGAATGAGAAACAATATGCGCAACCAAATTTTCCATGCAAGCACACTAACACATCCTAGAAACAATATATGAACATGAATAATCACGTTGAATCAACAACAAATCCTTACTCAAAGATATAGAGAAAGTGTATATGAGCCAATGAGTACATGATTATCTCCTCCATCACGAACATAATGCCAACAATTTGGTTGTTCGTTGGAAGAAAGAATGCTTCCCATGAATATGTGATCTTCCTTCACTCCTCTATATTGTTCTCTTTGAAGAGTTCATGCTTTAAAAACTAATCATAATGTGTGGAAAAACTCACCATTAGTAGCATAAATCTTTCAATATATAATCAATAGTAAAAATTATTCATCACTAAGCCATATTGTCATAAAATATGATGACCTAGCACTCTAATCATAATCCATTTCTACATATATCTAATAGTAGAGTCCTCAAAATGAAATGTGCTTAAACAACTATGTAGGAACATATCACAACTGCACCAGATCAACTCCTTGACCGGGCATATCAAAACAAATGTTTGGGTGACATGTCTTCAAAAATATTAATATAAGCTCAACTTATAGCAACTCCAATCCTATAAATAACAAATATGATTGGTACAACTAAAATTAAGAATAGATAAAAAATAAAACCAATAATTCAAACCTCATGTAGCTCCCCTTGAGCCCATGTATCATAGATCTGTCCATATACAATATTTTCGATATGGTTTCACCTCCAATATGCATGCAACCATATGCTCCCCCTGAGACCATGAAAGCCCTAATTTTGATAGGGGTTTCTTGCTTCTCCTTTCTCCTTCAAACTTTTATAGGATAGTATTTGACATGCACAACACCTTCTCTTTTCTTGTATGGTTGGCCTTGCATGGCTTTCTCCCTTTGACTAGATTTCCTATAATAAATGGGTTTCTTGTAATCTTTGGCTTTATGGCCAATTTTATTACACACGTAACATTGTATGTGTCCTAGATACAAAGGAATAGGCTTGTATCTCCTATTGATTTTCCTTTGATTCTTTGCATGAGTCTTGCAGACAATATCCCTATGGCCAAAAAACTTATATGAGAAACAATAGCGATAAAAAAAACGATTGTACCTCACTATGGATGGTCTTCATGATATGGTAAATATTCCTTGAATTCTTGCTTGAGGGAACTTTTCATTTTGTTAGTTCTTTTGCTATGAGGACTTGATCACTTTGTTTCTAAAATCTTTTGCAAGATGTCAAAGTGTTTGACAGTTGAAATACTTAACATCTCTCATTACGGGTTCAATGGATTCTATTGGTGAATGAATTTTTCTTGGTTCTTCTTTTTGTTAGTGATCTTGTTGATGATTCTCCTTTTTCATGTTGTAACTAGCCTTTCCATTATTTTCTAATGTTCTTGTAGTTGCTTGAGTGCTAGATATGTTTCTATGTAATTGTTTTTTTACATATTTTTCTTTAACTCCCAATCTTTCATAATAAATGATTCTTTCTTGAAGCTTCTTGATCGTTGCATCCTTGATTCTTCTTGATTATTCCAACTATGTTTTTAAACTGATGATTTCTTCTTTGTAGCCACACTCCTTTTCATCAAAAAATTGCAATAACTTTTGTTGATATTTATTCTCATTTGTGAGCCTTCTAATCTCCACTTCTAGGGCCACTATCTTATGTTACTCTTGACCTTTTGAATTTGATTTCTCTACAAAAGGATTACCTCCACTTCTTTCCAAAAGGTCAATTTCAATCAATTGGTAATCATATTATAATACATCAATCTCAAGACCCTCATCATCACTACATGTGAAAGGAAATGGGAAATCAGATGCAAGATGTCCTTCACATGTATAATTAAAAAAAAGTGCAGTGCATAGTAATTCTTCATTCTTGATGAGTAAAAACAAGGGTTATTTTGAACTTGATTTTTTTTGGCTTGTTTTCTAATCTTCTTCTTATAATACATCTTATTCTTTTTCTTAGCCATGGTCCATGATCTACCCTCAAGTAGTTAAGCTTTAGTGGAGAGAACTAAATCTAATTCCAATTGTCAGAAATACCGAGGTGGGGTGGGGGGTGAATCAATATTTCATGCAATTAGTATCTTAAGTTAATCATTTCAAAATAGCATATGTTTAATCATGAGAAGTATATGCCAACATATAAAATGTAAAGAAAATTAATTAATTAGGAAGCATATCATCACCTAGGACCACAAGATATTAGGTGGAAAACCCAATTGGAAAAAACTACCATTGTTGTTGACTTTGTCTTATTATTATTATAAAGAAAACCTTCTATTACATCTTGCATTGGCACAAACTCTTACCAGTGCATATGCTCCTACCTATTGGAGTATACCACTGGAAGGACACCACCACTCCCTGATCAAGTTTATTGGCCACTATGGGAAGGAAGCTACCACTCCCTTATTGAAGGCTTCAACCCTCAAACCCTTTGTGGAAATTTTTTTAGAATATTTGACACTAGATCCACTTGAATCAAACATAAATCCTGCAAGCCATATTTCATCATATTTTCAAACTGGTTACACATGTAACGTTTCCCTCGATGTGAATAACAAGATACCAAAACCTCTCTACAATAAATCTTTGATCAACAAACAAATCTTTTCAATGGAACACCAAGCCCTAGGTCTGCCATATACATCAAAACTATCAGATGATGGGAACAAATATGCATTCAATCATTCAAACCAATAATGTACCAAAATATATTCTTTGCTCAATGAATACAAATTTAACCATACAATCTCGTCAGCCAATGGAAAACTATAACCACATATACCATTCATACTATAATGAATCATCATCAACATATATCCATGAAGGGTCATCCTTCTCAGCGAGGACATCAATGCCAAATCCTAATCTGGAAACATCATGATGAAGATACATCCTCATACAAAATTCTAACAATCAACAACATTTATTCATACATGAATCATCTAATCACTCTAGCCAACACTTTGACTTCACTGGGATTCAGCGATTACACTAGCTCATCATACTTCAATTCTAAAAATCAATTAACCAAAACCTTTACCAAATAAATCTCTTAATAATAATAATAAGAAGTAGCAACTAGCTTAAAGTGGCATCCTCATCAGTATCTAGAAGAATTAGTGATACAAAAGCGTGTCAATTAAGCAAGGATAACTAATGATATTCCATGAAAAAATGTGCATTCACTATCTAGCATCACTGATGATTCTTAAGCACCTACAAAAAATACATAGTCTATTAACATGTCATCAAAACAATCCCTACATTATAGGATTGATCCAGGTGGATGTTGCTGGCCACCCACCTATCCCATTTGGACCCCCACAACTGTCTCTTTCAGTCTTTTCAGTTTCCTAAATTGTACCACAGTTTACTATTTTTACCATTTTTTCGAGTCCTGAACTTCCGGAGCCATTTTGAGGCCCTAAACGATGTTTTTTGGGAAATATGGGGCAACATGGGTCCATGGACTTATTTTTCCTACTCAAAGTGGTAGTGCTCAGATAGATCTTTCTAACGAGCTATTGTACGCGTCAAACGGAGATCGTATGCCAAAGTTACGACCCCGGGAAGTTGATGTACCAATTTACCCAAATGAGGCCCACAATTTGGCGTTTCATCTTCGAGGGTTAGGTTTTGGAATGTTAAGGGTTTTCCATTGTTTCTCAACAATAAATAAGCCTTCTAGCCTCATTGTAACACAGTTCAGAGGCATGTAGCCGCCATATCTCTTCCCAGAGATAAGCTACCATCGCCCTAGCTGGTTTATTTCCATTTCTGGTTGTAAGCATATTTCGGTATTTTCCATTAATGAAATGAAGCATTATTTCCGCTGCATCTTCGTATTATGGTTATCTCTGTATTTTATTGCATTCTTTTTTAAATCTGGATCAGTGGTATCAGAGCGGTCTGCTTTTTCTCTGTTTTTCTTTGCATGTCCCCAATGAGGTAGGGATATAAGGAGTTAGGGCTTGAACTGGTCGAACCTTTACAAGACCAGCCTCGAAAATCCTGATGGCCTCCCATGGCAGATGATAAGAAAGATGAGGGGGCAAGAGATTCTATCAAAATCTTGCTCGAAGAAGTGCTCGAGTGGCAAAGGAACGCGATGATGGATAGCTTTGCGCAGATCCTTCAGCAACTATCCAGAGGCGATGCATCGGCTTCCAACAACTACTCTGGAAATGCCACACCGTTTAAGGTACAAGTTAATTTTGAAATCCCCATCTTTGAGGGTCAAATAGACACAGATGCCGTAGATAAATGGTTAAATTTGCTAGATGGGTATTTTTCTGTTCATGAATTTTCAAGTCGAGAAAAGATTATTCGCTCTTCTCAAAGCAGCCCCCCACGTCAAGGACTGGTGGGAAACCTACTGCAAGCAAAAGGATGAAAGTACAGGCTCATCGTTTTCAGCCACACCCACTTGGAATGACTTCCGGAATGCCATCAAGGAGTAGTACTACCCTATCAAAAGCTATGAGGACAAATACATCAAATGGACCACAGTGCGGCAGGGATGAGACCAAGATGTGCCAGAGCTCACAAACATTTTTCATACCATTCACACACAATTGGGTATCAAAGATTCTGAGCTACATCTGGTACTCAAATACCGTGGCTTCTTGCACAGATACATCTAAGAAGAGATGGAGTTCTTGAACATCTCTTCACTCAGCACAACATACCGATACGCTGTCAAAATCGAGAAAAAGTTCAAAAAGAAGAAGTGAGACTTTGGATCTGCAAATCTGAAGCCCAAAGGACAAAGCCAAGGCGGGGTGACCCAAGACAACTCGTCGAAGCTGCAAGAAAAGAACAACACCACGAAGTCAAAGAAGGACACAGGAAAGTGGTGTGAGTTCCACAAGAGTCCCACTCATAACACAAGTGAGTGTCAGACCAAGCAGTTGTTGGTGGTCGAGTTGAAGGCTTCCGAATCAGATGCATGTTCTGACCCTGAGCGAGAACCCAAGGGAAATGGCAAAGGGAAGCAAATCATTGATGCAGATCCCAGCGCCACTGTTGCCACCACCAAGATCCAAAAAAATGAGCTCGAAGAGCCAAAGGAGGGGGGACGTCTTTTCCACTCACATATGTGGGTGAAGGGTTTGCCACTACAATTCATTGTTGATAGTGGCAGCCAAAAGAACCTACTTCCAATAGAGGTCATGAAGCGGTTGGGCCTACCGACTACACCACACGCACAGCCGTACAATATTGGGTGGCTTCATGAAGGACGAGATCTCAATGTTTGCCAGCAATGCCGCCTTCCATACAGCATCAAACCCTTCACAGATGAGGTATTGTGTGATGTTACAACTCTGGATGTTTGTGATATGCTATTAGGCCAACCATACTTGTGGAGGCGACATGTTGTGTACGAGTCAAGGCCTCGTGCTGTCATTATTTCTTTGAATAATTCATTATACAGGATACCGGAGGTAGCCCCACCTACCGCCACCTCCTTGATCGCTGCCAAGAACGGAAACAAGCTCATCTCACAGACTACGAAATTTATTTTCTTTCTGGTTCGCTCCCAAATTAAGGGGAAGATCGTTACTACATCCATGACCCCCGCGAAGGGTTCCTCTACACAGCAACAGCAGCAAAGGAATACGGTCATGACAGAACACAGGAACAACTTCTCCTCACCCACAAGGGAACCACACAATCTTCATGTGGGCGACAAAGTTTGGTTACATCTACAGAGAGAACGCCTTACCAGAACCCATCAAAAACTCAAGCGACTCTGACATGGTCCTTACAACAGTACCAAGACTACGGGCAACAATGCTTTGAAGCACAACATTCCTCCATTCCTTGTCTTGCACCGAGGGTTCAATGTGGACCGTCGTCGACCATGCTTCCCACCATTTCTGGACACATCAGAGATTGTAGAACAATGCACCAGAGACCCAGCTTAGCAGAAGCTTCCTCATCTCAGGGAGGAACTCAATGCAATGGGGACCATTGCTTCCTAAGGGGGGAGGAATGATCCAGGTGGATGTTGGTGGCCACCCACCTAGCCCATTTGGACCCCCACAACTATCTCTTTCAGTCTTTTCAGTTTCCTAAATTGTAGCACAGTTTACTATTTTTAGCAGTCTTTTGGGTCCTGAACATCCGAAGCTGTTTTGAGGCCCTAGACGACCTTTTCTTGGAAATCTAGGGGCAACATGGGTCCATGGACCGATCTTGGCCTTCCCAAATTGGTAGTGCTTGGATATATTTTTCTAACGAGCTATCGTACGCGTCAAACGGAGATCGTATGCCAAAGTTACGACCCCGAGAAATTGATGTACCGTTTACCCAAACGGGGCCCACAATTTGGCGTTTCATCTACTAGCGTTAGGTTTTGGGATGTGAAGGATTTTCCATTGTTTCTCAACAATAAATAGGCCTTCAGGCCTCATTGTAACACAGTTCAGAGGCATGTAGCCACCAAATCTCTTCTCAGAGATAAGCTACCACCGCCCTAGCTGGTTTATTTCCATCACTGTTTGTAAGCATATTTCAGTATTTTACATTAATGAAATGAAGTATTATTTCCACTGCATATCTGTGTTTATGGATATCACTGTAATTTGTTGCATTCCTATTTAAGTCCGGATCAGTGGTATCAGAGTGGTTTGCTTTTTCTCTGTTTTTCTTCGCATGTTCCCAACGAGGTCTGAATATAAGGAGTTAGGGCTTGAACTGATCGAACCTTTGCGAGACTAGCCTCGCAAATCCCGATGGCCTCCCATAGCGGATGAGAAGAAGGATGAGGGGGCAGGAGATCCTATCAAAATCTTGCTCGAAGAAGCCCTCGAGCAACAACGGAACACGATGATGGACAGCTTTGCCCAGATCCTTCAGTGGCTACCCAGAAGCGACGCATCGGCTTCCAGCAGCTACTCTGGAAACGCCACACCCTTTAAGGTACAAGTTAATTTTGAAATCCCCATATTCAAGGGTTGGATAGATGCAGATGTCATAGATAAATGGTTAAATCTGCTAGAGGGTTATTTTTCTGTTCATGAATTTTCAAGTCGGGAAAATATTGTTTTCGCTCTTCTCAAAGCAGCCCCCCACGTCAAGGGCTAGTGGAAAACCTACTGCGAGCAGAAGGATGAAAGTACAGGCTCACTATTTTTAGCCGCACCCACTTGGGATTCATTCCGGGATGCCATCAAGGAGCATTACTACCCTGTCAAAAGCTATGAGGACAAATACATCAAATGGACCACACTGCGGCAAGGACGAGACCAAGATGTGTCGGAGTTCACA